>PNRQ01000028.1:0-230268 GCA_003439915.1 Trichoderma atrobrunneum | reverse complement strand
GAGAGAGAGAGGAGGAGGAGGAGGAGCTGCGAATGGAGTACGGAGAAAAGGGCTGCCCAGCGGTCCACGGGGGTATAGATGAAGGGAGAAGGATGTGCTTTGTCTCTTTTAATATTATGTATAACGTCTCGGTCTAGGAGTGTGTGGTGTATATTCTTTTCTTTCATGTAGCTAGTCATGAGTTGCGTGCTTTTTGTCGATTTCAGCCAAAGCTCGCAATGTATAATGCCTATTAATGCCTATTTCCTTGAGATATTCCCGAGTCTTCCCTCCCAACGTGTATGTATCGGGTTTTGTACGTAACGCTGCGGATAGATTTCTGACCCGAATTTGTAATTCACAAGAGCTTTTGGCCTGCGAATCAATGTGATTTATTAAGCGTGATCCCTTTGTCTATGGGGTTTGTTAGTGGGTAACTTTGTTCGTGGTTTATCGTGCCCATCCATGCACTTTCCTAATCGAGCCAGATTCCAGCCTCGGCGTTGACATATTGGCAGAGAAGAGAAACTCGCACCTTTTGATATTTTGGATGGAGTTGAATTCAGTTTTAGATGTTTAGTCGTCTTGAGCAAAAGAACTCAACATTGAGCGGAGACAATAGGAAAAAAGAGGTTCTTGTTAGAATAATCAGCGTCGATATGATGGAAACAATACCCCTGTGAAGCTCTTATAAGAGGAACAAGATAACCTCAGTCGTCAACCATCCTCATAGACTCATCAGTGTAAAACTAAATCCAAACTAGCAAACTAGAAAAAGAAATCCAGAAAAGAAATCTCAGCCATGTCCTCCACCGAAGCCATCATCGTCAACAAAATCACCCCCGCCTACTGGCGCGCAACCTTCAACAACGGCACCCTCAACCTCTTCGGTCCAGAGGGGCACGTCACCCTCAAGAAGCTCGTCCAAGACCTCGAGTCCGACAAGTCCGTCCGCGTCATCGTCTTCGATTCCTCCAGCCCAGACTTCTTCATCGCCCACGCTGACATCCTGCGCGTCGCCGAGGAGCCCCAAGGTCCTGGAACCGGCTTCGTAGCTACCTGGGCCAGCCTCGCCGTCCGCATCGCCAGCCTTCCCGTCATTAGCATCGCGGCGGTTAGGGGCTACGCGCGCGGTTTCGGTGCCGACTTTTCTTCTGCTTGCGACTTGCGTTTTGCCAGCCGCGAGAAGGCAGTCTTTTGCCAGCCAGAGGTCGGGGCGGGCATCATCCCCGGCGGCGGAGCTTTCGAGCTGCTCCCTCGAAGAGTCGGCCGCGCAAGAGCACTAGAGATCCTCCTCAGCTCAGACGACTACGATGCTGCCACGGCGGAGTTGTACGGATGGATCAACCGCGCTATTCCAGACGCCGAGTTTGAGGATTTTGTCGACAAGTTTGCTCGTCGAATCGCAAGTTTCGACGCCCAGCTCCTGATTGAGACGAAGCGCGTTGTAGATTCTCGCTGGGGGATGCCGAGCCAAGTCGATTTTGCTGCTGGGATGGCCCTTTTTGGAGAATCCACCAAATGGCCGTCTGCTGCTCGTATGAAGGCCCTTTTCGACAAGGGCTTGCAGAGCGATGAAGAGGTTGAACGTAACTTGGGTGCGGTCCTCGGAACTGTCACTGAGCAAGACTTGAGCAAGTATAGAGAGTAGATAGAAAATGCCCAAAGAGGACGGGTTACAAATCACTTGTATCAAGGGAAGTTGAACGTCTCCGGCTTCATGTCAATATAATATTTCAATTCATCGCTGCGTATACGCCAAGTACAGGCAAAACAAAACAATAACGCCCTACTTCTGAGGATTCCCCGTGGCCTCAAGGATGAGAAACAGACAACAAATAGAGAAATGCATATCCAATGATGAAAGATTAAAAAGAAACGAACGGGTAAAAGAAAAACATGGCCATCTTCGTAGAAATAACATCATCTTCTCATTTCGAATCGGCCGATCCATCAGCCTTCACAGCCGCCTTGGGTTTTTTCTCCAGGAAATCGATTTTTTGCTAAGTAGCTTTCGTAGCTCGGGGGTAATCACCCTCTCTTGCTTTGAAGGTGCTGTATTAGCCTTAGCCTTTGTGGGAGGCTGTTTAGCTGTGTTGGTGTTTGATTGACTTGGGCTCTCGGTTCTAGGAGGCGGGAAGTTGTGTTTCTTGTCGACTGCCTCAACCAGTCGCTGGAACCGACGGAAAAGAACCTCGGCGCGAATCAGGGTCGACTCGAGGTCAATAGTACCGGACAGCTCGTTCACTAGGTCAGATGTTAGCATATTTGTCATATAACGAGGATACAGATTTTAGCAGCTCACCATATTTAAGAACCTCATCAAACGCCTGTAGATGTGTCATGATAACATCTCTGTGCTTTTCCAGGATAGCCAATGCAATGAAGATGTGGAAGCTTGAGGTGTAATAATCCGTCCACAGGCACTCCCAAAGCTTAAGCACGTCCAGCCACTCAAACTCCCGCTTGTACCACACCAGTATCATGCGGAAGAAAAAGAAGAAGTTGGTGCTATCGGTCTTTTGCAGGTGATCCCAGAGCTTAGGGTCCATGAAATGAACAAGTTGGTCTAGGGCCAGCAGCTGGCCTCTCATACCTGACTGGTCTCGCAAGAAGTTGGGTTCCATGCGATCCATGAACATCTGAAACGCCCAAAAAGCCACCGCATCATCCTGGACCACGGCATAGATTGGTGCCAAGAGATCCGACATACCTTGGACATAGCCAAGCTCCTTGTTGTACTCGTTGTATGTCAGAAGCATCTCCTTCATCTGCTCTAGGTGGACGTTGGTGCCAACTTCAGCAAAGGGTGAGTTTGGATCCGGATGGGGAGTATCTTCTCCATGGAAGATGGCGACGTTTCGATCAGTTCGGTGGACATCCTTTTCTATAATGCAGTCATTAGCATGGTAGTGAAAATACTGGTGGTCGACGCTGTTGCTTACCGATACGCCCGCGTTGTTCACGCCACCATTCACCATCCTCTCCCTCTCCTCCCTCTCCCTCTAGTCGATTCCACCAAGATTGCTTGAGCTTGTAGTACTGGTCTCTTAGGGAGGCGATAGTCGCCTTTCTTTCATCAAGCGTGCTGTACCACTCGTACACGCCCAACAAAAAGAGCCAGGCCTCTTTCCTAACTCCGTCATCGGCGTCTAGTCCGCCGTGAAAGATGCGCTCCTTGACTTCATCAACAGAGATGGACAATCGTCCAGTCTCGGGGTCAAAAAACGCATCCCACTCCTCTATCGATAGAGGCTGTTTTCTGTCTTCAAACGACATAGAGTTTGATCCATCCAGAAGCTCAAATTCTCCGACATCGGTATCTTCAAGCTCCATAACATCTCGAACAGTCCAGATTCTCTGTCGATGGTCACGCTCACTCTGCTCCGCCATGCCCATCGCCCACCTGGCAAGGTATATCCTTGCGCTGTCAAACTCATCTTGGAGTGTTTGAACCTCAGGATTTTTGAGCAACCGTCGCATTTGAGGGGGCAGGTTAGGATTTTCTGACAAATCGTGCGCTGCTCTCCTGGTCAAAGTGGTCACCTTGCTAAACTGCTCCATGAGGCTCCAGCCTGTCTCCTTGACAAATTTGATAAAGGGGTCCATCTGGGCATCTTTGTTGCTTGAGCTCCCGGCCTTGGCCTTTCCTTGTGCTTTTGTCGTTGCCATTTTAGCACCAAAGCTTTCCAGATCTTCTTTAGTCGGCTCAATGAGATAAATGTTAGGCTCTGCCCCGGACCTCTCAATCTTGATATATCTCCTCAGCCATCGCAGGACTTCATCTGCACCCCAAAACATCTGGCCGCTCTCGCCAAACGGATCAAAGTTGTCTCGGGCCAGCTTCTTCTTCTGAAGAATGGTGCTTTGGCACTCGTCATCATGAAAGAACAGAGCAGGAAAGCTGTCGCCTCCTCGAGAGTTTATAATGATAGAGCCATACCACCAGCCCAGGCTCGGCGGTCGAACCATCAGAGAATATATGGCGCTGACAGGGATGGCAAATGCGTAGCCGCCAACGGAGCTGCCGTGGGAGGTCACAGTAGGAGGCGGAGGGACAAGGTATGACTGTTTTGGCGGGGAGTCGGCATCGGAGAGGTCCACTTTGACATAGATGCTCGCCGAGTCACCGAGCGATGATTCAGGAACCCAAGCAAGAAGAAGATCCGACGATGCGATACTATTTGTCGAAGATGACGTAGAGGGACGATCACGCCTTGGTCCTTTTTGCTGCAGCAGAGCTATATAGCCACAGATATTGTCTTTTGCGGATGGTGTCGGATGGACGTAGACCTAACCAAATGTTAGTTGTTGTAACAAGTATCGCGGCAAAGCGCATCGACGCACCTTGCTCTTCGAAAACAGGAGCTTCACTCCTCTACCGGATTCCGTGTGTGTGATGGTCTCGTAGCCACCCTCTTCATCGTCGCTCATGGCGTAGAGGCTCCCGGTCGGCGAGCTTGTTCGGGCAGAGGCACCCTGAGAAGCCTGGCCAGACGTCATGATGCAAGTGCTCTCTTGGTCGATATATCGTGATCGTCGTTGACGTAACCGCTAGCTTTGCGACAGCAGAACCTCAAGCGGCCTATTCGCTCGCCGTCTGTACAAGGCCGTGAGGAGGGTAAAAGAAGAGAAAAACAAGAAAGAAAAAGACAGAATATACGATGGGATGCTCTGAAGAGATGCCTAACAAACGGAGGCCTGCAGCACTGTTAAAAAATGCATCTCCAAGAACTAAAAGTCGTTTGCGGAATTGAGTTGCATGTGAGCAGCTGAATGACGATCCCGAGAGACGCGCAGCGCATGTGCCCCGCCACCGTAGGTCACCCGCAGAGGGGCTGATGCCTGGGTACAGCTACCGGAGGCCGCAGCGGAGATTGCTCGGGGGCGAGGGTAGCGGTACTCGGTGTGGCGTTTGCATAGCAGCGGCCAGGTGAGGCGGCCATTGTGTTGCCAGACTAACTGCAAAATCAGACTTATTTAGACAATGCCTACGTATTGTCATACGCGGAACCACATCATCATCATCTTCTCCGGTAAGATTGAACAGTTAGGTGTCATTTCCCTTTGTCCTCTTCTTCTTTTCGTTTCTTCTCTCTTCCCTGCTTCTTATTTTTTAATTCATATTATCATTAGAACGTCTCTGTGGCGCATCATTACTCAGGGTCAAGGATATGCAAGAAATAGAGAAATAGAGCGAATCGAGACATGATCAGCATACTCCATACAGAAGCAGACAATCCGCCCATACCCGCACATTCCCGCCCATTCCCGGCACACTAAGCTCATCTTGAATGGCGAGCCTATTTTCTTTCATGTCTGGGGACTATTTCTCTATTACGGGACGTCTACCCGAAGAACGGAGCCACTGCCTGCTCACCAGGGCAACATGAGCCTCAACTACTGCCCATTTGCGGGCATCCGAGTTCCGTATTGTGTCGGAGTCCTTAAATCACCGCGCTTAGTATTTCTTTTGTCACGGATTTAATATTTAACATTATTAATACCTTATTCCCCCCTGAAATGTGTATCTCATGCCTCCATAACCTCAACGACTACCAAACCGGCCGCCATTGATGCCTTGATGCCGTTTTCATAACTTGTCCTTCCTTCCTTCATATAGGTACACCGTACGCCGATATTCGTTTACCCGCTTTATCAAAAAATCAATCATCAAGCGTTACACAGCCGAGAAAATCACGTGTATCTTGTCCAACCTCACCGATAGCCAACGTCAAACCCCAAAACCCCAAAATCTCTTCGAAGAAACATCGACACACCTTCTACACGTCTTCTGATAGGAGCATCGAGTGATATTCCGGCTCAACCGCAGTCTCAGGATCGGTGTAGTTGACGGGCTTGTGAATCCGCACAACCCACAGGAAATAGTCCTCGAGAACACACAGGTTCAACAGAAGACCGTTTGCGTTCCAAGCAATGCCGCAAACCATCGCTCCGGCAACAGCGTCCAGGATGAAGTGGTTGGCGGTTGCAACAATGGCCGTGAAGATGAGTGCTGGGTAAGACAGGCCCATAACAGCGATAGCCAAGCGCTTCCAGGAGTTGGGTCGGACTCCATTGACGGGGAGAGTAGCAACTGTCAAGCCAACAAGGAGAGAGTAGCCAAAATGCAAAGAGGGCATGGCAGCTATCAGAGTAACGAGGTTAGTTCACTGTCACTGACATGAGACGAATGGGGATATGTCAGACGCTTACCATATTGATTGCAGAATCGGTTCGTGGTCCAAACGCTGCTCTCGCCAGCATTGCTGTGAACACTGTCAACAAATCCGAAGCTCTTCGCCTCCGCAGCGTCAGGTCCGTTGTAGTTAGGATCGCTCAACAGCCGAGGCGGCATGCAAGGCCACAAAGTGAAGACGACAAATGCAATGAGGTTGCACATGGCCATTGTTCGACGCCTAGCTTCATATAAAGCAGGTCCAGCAGATATGATATCGTGTCGGGTTCTGCCGCTCGTTCCCCGACGCTTTTGAGAGGTAGTGAGGTAGAACAAGGCTACCAGGAAGAAGATTGTTCCAGGAATATGGATAAAGGAGTAGACTCTGTTTATCCAGTGCAGCAGAACAGGGCGCTCCAAAAACCACTGTTGAAAGGCCACTTCCCAGAAGATACCGAGGCGTTGTTCTAGATGAACCAGCTTAAGGGCATGCTTTCGCGCGACATGGACAGTTCCCTCGACAATGGTGACCGCAGTAAACGCTCGGCCCAGTTGGTATACCTATCAGAAAAGCGAAGAGATATCAGTCTTACGGATCACGGATCACGGGAAAGTGCGATGCAGCGACAGATATCAGCGGTTCGACTTACCCAATAGATGAGAGCCCAGTACCACGCTTCAACAAGGAAAGGAAACTTTTGGAGTACTCGACTCAGAAGTCGATCCTTGAAGACGAGAGTGTTCGGGGTTGTAACAGTCTTCTTGAATCCGAAAAATCGAATGTTTCGCCGCCGAGATGTGAGAGACCAAGGCGACTCGTCCTCAGATGAGAGGGTGGGCGACGACGACCCAGAGCTCCAAGTAGGGCTGCCGCTATCTGTCGACGTTCGCCTCTTTCCAAAGTCATCTCGTCGTTTGTGACTGGTACTTCCGCCAGCCCAGCCTTGTGTCCCCTTCCAAAAGTCATAATCTTTGTTCCTGTTGAACCAGGCACCGCCAAAGAGAAGCGACACGACCACTAATGGCTCCAGGAACGCACCGACAGCCATGGTAAAAAGAGCACAGATATTAAAATTATTGTCGGCTTGTGGCAAATACATTTAACTGACAGGAAAGGGTCATTGAAAGAGTTACCGGCTCTTCAAAGGCGACTTCCAAGATGAAAGAAAACGCCAGATGATGATGACAACGAGAATCAATCAATCAAAAGGACATAAGGGGAAAGGAGTTTAAGAAGGACGAGGTAAGAAACACAAAGAGGTCCAGCAGGCTTGCTAAGCAGAGGACCGGAGGCGATAAATATGAACCAGGCACTCGAGCTATGATGGAATGCGCGACCAGTGGATTATGGAGCAACGCAGGCACGTACAGGTACACGAGCAGCAGGACATCACGGAACAGCGCCACGGGGAACGGACTTCTTTTGGGTACCAGCGTCGGCAACTCTCCCATGCCCTTGGTTCTACTGTCTCGTAATCACCAGCGGAGCGTGGCGTACAATGGCCACACATTCGTCGCAAGTACCTGGACCAATTCACATACGGAGACATACAAACCTCGGCCCCGAAGCCACACAGGGATAAGCACGGAGGGAGGGCCTTGTGTGAAGGGAGGGCCCTATTCAGGCTACCAATGAAGCCGCCGAGGTGATGCAGCGTCATGGATGTTGGGCTAATGGTATCATCTAGGCGTGATGGGTATTGGGTTTTGGCCACACCCCCTTGCTACCTCGTACCTTGCTTGCGGCCTTTGCATTCTCAACTCTAACTTGGCAAAGTTCCCGAGAGCATCTTCAGAATTATCTTGCCATGCTGTCAGCATCTAGCCCCTGGAAAGACAAAATTCTCCTTCCCGATGTACCCGTTTACTTACGCCCAGGACTTACGAATATACGATACTGCAAACAAGAAGGGCAATACTTCTTCAATGGCAAAAGGTTCGGGGCCTTAGCGCCCATCCGAAACCCGGATAGGAAAAAAATGTCCTAATCTTTCGGAATGGCGCTCATAGAAAGACGCCGAGACCCTCTTCTCCATGCTCCAACACCTGCCTGATATCCGGGACCCATAGTATAGAGTGATGGAGGACAAGGGACGGTCTTTTTCAGCAGCGGACTAACACACGAAAACATCTTTCGCCTACTCGGTAACAGTACCCGTTTTCTTGGTACTCGTATTAACTACCATTCAAGGTTCTCCTGCGGATCACGTCGAAAACATCGGCAACTTCATGCCGCTCTGGCGAGTTGAAGTCTGCAGCCAGATATTGCTAGGCCACAATGGGCCAATGGGTTGTTATCTCATCCCACGGAGGTTCCAGCTCGAACCCGGTCTGGTCCCATCTTTCAGCAGCTGTCGCGTGCCTCTGCTCCACATCTCGGTCTTGACTGGTCCGTCACATTCGGCATGGGTGGGTGGCACAGTATCAATATGGATCGTCTACTGGGGAGGGCAGCGGTTGCTGTGTAGATGGTGTTGATGGTGTCGCGTGACTTGTGTGTGTCAGGAAACGAGAACGAGAGAAGACCGGTGCTCACATCATAAAGCTTCCCTCCACGACTGGGCTATAATCGGCTTTTCGATCCGAATCCCACTCAAGAGAGGCAAAAGGATCGTCGACAGCCTCCACGAACGGTGCTGCAAGTGGCTTACAGGATTTATACTAACACAGGAAACAGCCTTTGTCGCAAACGCACTGTGTCGAAGCTTAACTGCCGATTTGTTTTGTCTTCTTGCTACCTCCGCGCGTCTGTGGCAGCCGAGTTAAGAGGTGGATTCTGACTTTCTAGCGCCACAAAAGCTTTTGCCAAGACCAAAGGTCGTGCCGTCTTATTCGGTGAGTATAGTCTGACAAAGTCAATTAATTGGAAACCGGGGGTTTTTCCTCGTGCAAATGCACAAGGCGTTCTGGGCACCGCGTGGCCATCGAGGGGAACCACGAGCATGGAATATCAACCATTGGGTATCTTAGGCGGCGGAAGAGGCCTTGAAGTCGAACCAAGGACTGCAGGCACATGAAGTTCTGATATGAAGAACCTCTTACACATAAAATTCTAATATTGTGGGCAGCAATGGGTCTCACTAAGCTTCTCCAACTCAAAATTCTCAGCTCTCCCGGATTGTCCGGAAATTGATACCCTTAGTCGTTTACTTCACTTATCCGTTTGTCGGCTCTTATTGACGTCCGAAGTCCGCTTAGCTCCCACACGAGTTTTGCAATCTGTGGCCCGTCGAATCGAATGAGCACGTGCTCTTGTTACTTGTAATGTTTGTTTCGAGGTCCGGGAAAGCATGTTAGCGGCGGAAGGCTGGATGCCGTTTCTTCCCTGATGACGTTGAAGTTTCTTGACATGGGAACGACGATCAGAACGATTACTATTCATCCGAATGCCTGATTACTGAAGGGACCCAAAGCATGTTCACGGCGTGACGAAACTCGTGACCGCAATTGCGAGCACATCGTAAGAGATGACAAAGCAGTATCTAAACTTGGTACCTGATTCTTTGACTGGATCGCCAAGATGAGCCCAAGCCAAAAGGAGGGAGTACATTGATATCGTGGGGATCATATAAAGCATGGACGGACGGGAGTGGCGTTGCGGTTCTCAGCGGTACCGTCCTTCTGAGAAGCTGTTCGACTGCGTTATTTCTATCATTTTGCAATGCTCACGATTGACGTTGACCAAGTGCAGGCCTTTCTTTATCAAGGAGCCTTGGAAGCTGGTCTAGGACGGATTGGTCATCAACTTTGCTACGCTTTTCTTGGCTTTGCTGCAACTAACAAACAGTAACAGCATTAGCGGTCGAAACAAACTGATTCAATTGGTTTGTTCAACGCTGCAGCAATGAAACAAGCCGATTAGCTGCTTGTCGTCGATTTCCTGCTTGCGATTTGCGCTGCAAGTCTGATATCGTGCTTATTCCCCCTGCGCCGATCAGCTCTGCTCAGCCTCTCGATTGCCGAGATAGCGTCGATTCGAATCCTTCGAAGCACCAGCGCGGATCTTTGAGACTGATGGCAAAGCTGGGCAAATCCCACGCTAATACCAAGTTGCTGTTAGACAGCTATTAGACCCTGTTTCTTTTCCATTTCAGATATAATCTGCGAGCGGAACAAATAGCCCTTGTCGGAGGTTTTGTCCTTGCCAAATTAATGTTGACAGGCACGCTATACTAGAGCCTTCTCCACCGACAACTTCCCGTGGACGATGTCACTATCCTAGTCTCAAGAATCGTTTCTAGAGCACTGGCGCCGCCATCGTGGCTGTGCTTGGCAGATCTAATCAGATGCATCGGAAGCCAGGAGATTCGTCCTATTCAGCTCTGGCTCCTCGCAGGCGCTGCACTCCATGTCTGCTTACACTTGAACTCTTAGGCACGATGAACGATTTCAATCCTCAGGCTACCTATGCTTAAACGATTTTATACGTATAAAAGCCAGTCTTGGAGTCAAAGTCAACGTATTCCCCATCTCTTAGAGCTTCGTTGCCATCTTGCCTCACATCACTTATAAGCTTTGTGAGACCATCGAAGTAAAACCGAGTCGACCCAATCCGGCGGAACACCCCCTTCTCGTTTGTTGCATTCCCGACAAGATCCAACAAAATGGCAAATCCAGAACCATATCCATCATCCTTTTCAAAATACCCTATCATGAGATACATCTCCCGGTCATCCACCCATTCGTCTAGCCTGCCTTTCCACGTGTCAAGAGAGAAAGCTTGCCCGTCATGCTTCCACGCTTCCGTACCGTCGCTCCGCAGGACCCTAAACTCTCGATAGAATCCGTTCTCCTTGTGGTCCCTTGGCTTTTTGGCTACGCGGATTCGAAAGATTGGGCCGTGGAGTATGATGTAACCGCTTTTGACTGGGCCGAATGGCCCTCCTTCTGTTACTACGTTTACGTCCACCAGTCGCGGCATGCCTTTGGTTTGCTCATCTCGCGTCTCCTTCAGCGACTTGCCATCGTGGAAACGCACCAGTCCGTCTATAGAAGCCCATGACCACGACGGAATCACGTACTCCTCGTCTTCGGAGCCTGGCTGGCTCACATGACGCTCTGCGTTCTCCCCTGTGCTCCAATGCAGGCCGAAAGGCAGATAACTTCGCCATGCGCCGGCGACATATTCACCGGGCTTGTCCACGGGCAGGCCATTGATCTGACCGAAGAGCTGAGCCACTGCTCCAAATGCCACCAGCTTGTCTTTTCTTTTCGTCAGGGCTCGTTGATTATACTGAGAAGCCAGATAATCCCAGAACCAAATATCCGGAGTATGGGTTATGCGACGCTTGTCTATGTTAAAAAAGGAGAGTTTATCCGGCCAGGTGATACTGCCAGGGCCGGTGAAGAACCTCGTTGGTTTGGTAGAGGTCTCGCGATAGATTCCATCGCTGATAGTGTTCCACCACCATTCACCATCTGTGCAATGCAGCACGCGTGGGGACAGCGCATATTCTTGATAGGTCCACCCACGACGGTTAAGGGGGGAAGAGACAATGGTGTTGTCGAACTCATCGTACCACGGGTTGGTAACTCGGAGCGTTTGCCCGGGCTGCAGTCCCCATTCCTGGATGAATCCGGTCCACGTTGGGCGGACGATGACGGTTCGAGGGCGAGGGCTTGGTGACAAACCAGTGGTAGGGTTTTTGGAGGCTGATGCAGCAATGGTGAGGTGAGAGAAGGCGTATACGGAAGCCATACGCTGTGCCTCGTGGAGCCAGTCGGAAGCAGAATCCTGAATGATGCAAAGGGAGTCGATCCAGAGATATGAGACACCAAGCTCAAGAGTCAAAGCCGCGGCATCACGAAACGTTGCGGGTAGGTCACTAAATGCAATACCACTGGTAAACTCGGCTAGCCTCGATGCGATCAGCTGAATGGGCATAGTATTGCCCCAGCTATGAGAAAGGGCGATATAGGGGGTGTTGACGTCGAGCGAAACGTTGGCTCCATCGATTAGTCGCACCGTCGGCTCAGGCGTTCCGGCAGTCAGATAGAGAAGACGTGTCGGGAGCTCTCGGACAAGGCTCTTTGGTAGGTCCTTGGCAAAGTCGCTCGTCTCATTGAGGAACCAGTGAACTCGTTCTATGGTGCTCCCTTGTTCCATCCAATCAATGTAGTGTTTGTTGTCCTCCTTGGACAGGTCTGAATTCTCGTCAGCTCAAGGCCACTACTACTAGAGAGATGAAAGCCTTTCTCCTCTCTCATTGCAACTTCTTGAAATTTTGATTTGAACTTACCATGAATGTCTAGGGAAATATCCTTCACGTTGCCCTCGCGCTCTCCTACTATCGGATTCACATCCATGTTCCTATTCGCCGCCCAATCCGCATAAACATGATACCGGAAGATGAGCTTGCTTGTCTTGTTCTTCTCAGTGTATATAAAGACATAGCCCTTGGCCTTTGCAATCTCTTCCTTTGCCCAGGCGGCCACACCATACGGCTTCCGCCCCTCCATATAGTCCATGCTGATATTATTCCGCGGATGAAGAGCATCAAGGGACAACACCACCGTCTGGCACAGCGCGCATGACGCCCCCGACTTGCGAAGATCCTCAACCGAATGGTGCGGATACGAGAGTGTCGGCGGGGCGCCGTTGCGGTGCACGTACGGCTCCATGCCGTGGTCGTACGCCGTTCCGAATGCTGGCTCCGGGTTGAACGGATCTGGTGGAGCGTTTGGCCTCTTGATGGCTCTCTTCCAGCCTCGCAGCTGAGGCCCCCATCTTCCAGCGAAGATGCCGGTGCAAACATCGCAGAGAGTGGACGTCGGGATTGAGTCTGCCATCACAGCTGTTCTTTTGTTTCCCAGCGGGAACACTTTGTGTTGATGGTTGCTGAAAAGAGCTTCTATAATACAGAAGATGCAGACAAACGAGATATTCTACGCAGTAGGATAGTATAATCCCTAACTATACACTTATACAATGAAAAGACATACGTAACTGCGTTAACTAAGGTCATTGCTGCCTTGCTGGCTGCAGGAAACACCGCAGCTTTGAGCCGCAGGGGGCGGAGTTTTTGACGAAATCTGACTTGCGTCGAATGGTCGCCGATCATCAATTATACCACAACACGGGAAGCGAGCTTTAAGTACTAAGCTAAAAATATGCATAGTCGAGCTTCGTACTCCATAATCAGTAAACGACTGTCTAATTATAGAATATCTGTATAGGACTTGCGGACGATATATGATAGAACATGCAATGAAATGACTCATCGCTTCAGTTATGAATGGCCGGCATACAAGACACAGTAGTATTGTATGAACTAAACAATAAACCTGATATGGGCAATATTAGGCAATTGTAACCAAACATCTCGAGCCTCCATCTACTCCTTGATCAAAGTTGATTCATCCAACAGGTACAGAAGTAAACAATTTCCAGATAAACTCTTAAGTTCAAATCCAGCCTTTTCAGCAATCCAACGCCATAAATCCAATTAGCCATACTTTTGAACCATGCATGGCTTCTAATACCACCGTGAAACGCACTCTACGTGCTAGATGTGAAGCTCCACCCATTAATCAGAAATCCTCTCCAGTAATCATATTCCAAGACGCCAAACCAATCGATGATTCTCAATTCTTCTCCCCTGCGTAATCCATCTCATCCTCCTCCGCCATCCGGCCAAGAATGAGGCTCTGAATCATAAGCTCATCGCATAAAACACGGACATTCCTCGTCGCCAATGGTCCTTGGGATCTCCGCCGTTTCTTCCCCATAGGCTCAGATATCGTGAGTACTGATTCGACAGTGCCGATAGATTCATTCATGTATAACCAGGTGTACGGTTTGCCTGCCTTGTCATGTGCCTCTAGCATTTCGCGAGCCTGCTGTATCGTTGAGACCCATGAGATGGACGGGCCTAGTGCCTGGGCGAGAAACATGTACGGTTTCTTCTCCACGTCGCCCTTCTTCTTCTTTCCCTCATTCCGTGTCCTTGAATCATCCACAATGGCAAGGAGTTTTTCACCTGCAAGTAGCTGCGGTCGTTGCTCAATCATCTCTACGAGTCTGGCATCTCCTGCGTCGTATCGGCGCAAGCACCTGGATCTCACAGCATTGCCTAAGACGGTCGATGATCCAGCTGCAAGGAGATAAGGCTCCCAATCAATCAGAGCTCCCTTATTGAGGCAAGTCATGACCCACTGATATGCCAGACAAGGCAAACCCAAAGCCAATGCCTGCATGTACTTGACTTTTCGCGAGTGACTGTCTGCTATCAGTGCGGTAAAACCATAGCTTAGACTTGGTTTAGATAGACTGAGAGTTTCTCCATCACCAGCGACTGGCACATCGTAGGTGCTCATGACAGTAGAAGGCTCAAATAACTCTTCAAAGCCAGTTTCCAAGATGAGACCACCGGCCTGCTTGATCTTTGTCTCCAGATTTGCACGCGTCTTTTGATTCCCCTTGTCAGGCGACATTGATATCGCAAATACCATGCCTTCAAACAATCTTCGTCCGCGAAACGTAGACCCAATGCTTTGTTTAAATACTCTACTGGATCGCAGTGAGGAAATACCTAATTCAACAGCACTGCTTGACGGTGATTGTTGCAGTTCATCGGTAGAACTAGGCTCCACACGCGCAGATCGCATACTCGTTTTCGTCGGCTTGACAGCTTGCTGCGGAGTCTTCTCACTTGATTCCCGTCCCGGATTTCGAGCCCGCGTCTTTCGGCCCTGGGCCGGAGAAGGTACGCTGTCAGTGGACTTTGGTTGATCAAATACCGGGGAGGCTTGTGTATCTGGCGTATTTTTCTCAGAGATCACTGGCGTTGACAAGGCTGTTAAGCTCGACGACGTATGAGCCCCCCGATCTACCGTACGACGGTGCACGGGTGTGAGAGGCGATCGCTCGCGCATTTGATTCCGAAGTGATGTTGCTGCTGTCGCTGCGGAACGCAAGCTTGGGGGGATGACTTCGGTGGCTCTGATTCTGTGTTGCTTGTCTGCAATGGCTCGCCTTGTTTAGCCAATCTGCGAGTCACGGCCGATCTAGTAGGTACAGCAGGTGCATCGCTAGGAATCTCAACCCCTTTCTGAGCTTCAGGATCTGGCTCAGCTGATGCTCTCTCGTTAGGTTCTGAAGAAGTGACGATTCTTTGCCGACGACGGCTCTGTGCTTGTCTACCGTAGATTCTTTGCGCATGTCGACGAGGTGGAGGCAATGATGAAGTATGTAATTCGTTATGGGCCTCCTTTTCTCTCACTTCATTCTCGACTAGCGGAGGCAGCTCGGGTTCAGAGGCCACTGGAGGATCACGCTGAGCTCCTGCTGATAAAGATCTCACAGGGCTAGTAGCAGGTATCATCTCCTCAGAAGCTGCCTCTTTGCTCTTGCCTGGTCGAATAGCTGCAACTCTTTTGCCGCCATCGCCCACTATTGCATCCCTTGGAGTTGCTTTGGTGGATCCGGCTGATAGACTCTGTTCAGGCAAACTTGATGCTTTGCGAGAACTGTGTAGTTCATTGCCAGTATTAGCAAGCTCCGTTTGGCCTGAGCTTGCGTTTTTAGTAGAAAGCACCTCTTCCTCACCACCCGAGGACAGCTTTCTTCTTTTTCGATTCCGACTTTCGCTTAAATCTCTCCGTGAAGGTATCTGCACCCTCACCCTCTCCATCTCTTCTGCAGCCTGGCGTCTTATCTTCTCCATCCTTTTCTTATGCCTCGCTCTTTTACTAGCATCGTCTGAGTCACTGTCAATGGCCTGCGGGACCTCCACTACTGCTTTGCGTTCTTGTGATTTTTTCATTGGCTCATAATGAGCTTGGGGTTGTCGATTTCCGTATGGCCTCAGCGGCTGCGCGGTCGGTGATTCCGGGATCATGTCATCTTGGGCATCTTGATCACCGTCCAAGGCTTCTTCTTGGATTGGAGACACCCTAAGTTTTTTTGTGTTTGTAGTGATGTTATTCGGTCGGCTAGGGCTCGATGTATGCACAACGGTTGGTGAGGACACATTGTCGCGGTTCCTCAGAGGAGATGTCTCGATTATGTTCAAAGAAATCGCATCGGGCAGTATGTTTGGTGAAGGCCGGGAAGATGTAGGGCTGTGGAGTTTTATAGCCGAAGTCACCACGGGGGTCTGCTCAAAGAGCTGTGTCCCTGCAAAAGGGACGCCGGCGTTTGCGTTGTGCTGAATGGCAAAAGGATTCTTCGGTGGCATCGGCGTCTCTGGCAGGAGAGGGCCGGGCTTCAATGGAGTGTAGCCATGGCTTGACCGCTGTTGTGAAGTCAGGTCTGGCACCCTCCATTCGCCACGAGTATTTTCGAACCCTGCATCTTCCGAAACTTGAGACGAAGGCCGCACGCCAGGACTCAAGTTCCCAAAGTTGACAGCGCCGGTATCGTCAGCTTGCAGCGTCCGCTCACGCTCGTCATGCGAGCGCAATGTATCAGGCGGTGGGCTCGACCGCGGAGGTCCGTAGAATTGGCCATAGTCCCGTTCGACATTGAGCTGCGTAGGCGTTTGCTGTGACGTGTCCATCCTTTTTGCTTGTGGCCTACCGGCGCCAATTGGCACGGCAGGGGGTTCGTCGCTCTGGTTGGAGGTATCGTGGTTGTGCGGAGGGGATGGAGAATGTGCATTTCGGCCGAACGGGCTGCTCGCGGCTATGACAGCATCGTCCAAGTCTTGCTCGCGGGACCCTGGTCGCGACGTTGGTTGGTGAGTCCGGGGGTCCTCGCGTCCCACTCTGTGAATTGTGCCTGTGCCTGTGAGATTATTCACATCGCCGTGGGGAGTGGCAACAGATCCATGTGGCGTAAGTTGCCGCTTCTGCTTCTTTATTTATTTTTCCCACAGGGTTTTGTCAGCTTTCACGTGTTTCTCTCGCTCTGTGGTTTTGTCTCCATCAAACGCAGCAGTCATACGAGAGGGTCGCTGCATAAAGAATAAATACGTGCTACAGGGCTTGCACAAACCTTGGAACCATCTTGCCGATGAACAGCTTGCCTTGGGCTTGAAATGACCAAGTCTCCAACCTCAGCCTCAGCATCAGCATCCTCGACGCCTCCTGCAACACCTTCGCTCTCTATCCCGGTCTGTGGCTGCAATGCAAGGGGCTCATGATACTAATTGGTCAAAATGCTGGTCAGCGCGGGAAACGACCCTGGCAAGCTGAGGTACGTACCGTTGCGGCTCGGAACTCTGCATTGAGAGCATCGAGGATGGCTTGACTGTCTTGCGATTCGGGATTTTCCTCCAGTACCAGTTGCTCAGCTCGCGTGAGCGGCCGCGATCGGGTCATTATGATGGCATTGTCTCTTGATATATAAGATTGAGTAACAAAGCTCGAGTGCAGTGAAGAAAGGATCTGGCGGGGCATTTGGCAGAGAAAGGGAGTACCTTGGGGAGTGTCTCTCCAGTACGCCACAATAACGCGCTATCACGTGCATTAACAGTTCAGTGAGAGTCGACTATCAAAATGTTACAGCACTATTGGCGTGGTTGCCTAATTAGAGAGAAAAGTGGCATATCCAGCACCTCTAGTTTGCTACATGTACAGATAACAACACCAGATACTACTAGGAGGAATATAGCAGCACGTATAGTAAAAAATATTAACAAATATTGAGTAAATAGTACCTGATAGTAGTGACAATACTCCCTTAGAAAGGCATTGCATTTCGAGCTAATTAGATGGATGGTATGAACAATGGATAATATGAACCTGTAGATACCTACTGACACCTCAACTCGATACCTTCATTCACTCAATCAACATCATGATATTAGACTTATCCAAATAATTATCATTCATAATACCAACACTATACTCTGAGCAATCCTATGCAAAACACCATGCCACAAAGGAAAATGGGTATAGATCTCATCAAATCTCAAATCTACATCTACGCTGTATATCATGAATACTCGTCGTCATCATCATCCCCCCAACCACCTCCGGAATAATCTATGGGAGACTTGCCAGCCCACTTATTATCTTGTGAAGCCGCAGCCGGTTTTACCGGCGTAGACGGTCCCGAGAACAGCGGAGTAGGGGCCATACCATTAGAGAATTGCTGCATCGAGCCATCGTTATTGGTATGGGTTGATGCTTGGCCAATCGCTTGGTTATTAGATGGCAAAAACTTTAGGTCAGACGATATCGTAGAGACTGATGCCGCATCTGATGCATCACGACTATGCATTGTAGGACCTCCTGGCACAGCTTGTTGAAACTGCATCTGCTGCTGAGCCATTGGAGCTGGTTGTCCGCCTTGAAAGCCCATGGGATACTGCTGACCGCCAGCCTGCATATGAAATGACTGGTTTGCACCGGGCATTGGCTGTGGGATGGGTACAGGTGGGAAAGTATGCTGCGGCTTCTGAACCACCGGGCTCTGGGCAGCGGATTTGGATCCACTACTCTTGAACCACTTTCCCCATGATTTTCTATTCTCCTTGGGACTGGTAGGGGACGTCTGCTGTTGCGTCTGCAAGGGTGGAGGCGGACCAGGCTGAGCCACTGAAGGCAAATTAGGAAGAGCCTGGGGAAACATCTGTTGCTGGTGGTACTGCTGCGGAAGCGGCTGTGCATGCTGACCAACTGGTAATCCCTGCATAGGCATTGCCTGAGTCTGGAGTTGGCCTGGTTGCAAGATCGGACCCCCTTGGTTCAAAGGAGGAGCCGACTGTGGTGCAATATGCATTTGAGGGGCTTGGCCATATGCCATCTGCTGCCCTGGACGAGTCACTGCCTGAGGTGGTGGCATTCCCTGGCCTTGGATAGCATTCTGCTGTAAAGGTATTCTCTGACCCTGCATAGCATTCTGCTGCAGTGGCATCCCTTGACCCTGGATATTCTGCTGCAGAGGCATTCCTTGGCCTTGGATAGCATTTTGTTGTACTGGCATTCCTTGACCTTGAATAACATTCTGGCGAAGCGGTGGTACATTGCCTGGCGGTATCTGCGACACCATTTGCGGCTGCTGGATATTCTGCGGTACTTGTTGTGGCCGAGTCTGTTGAGGAGCCATGGCCGGAGCCCCTTGGACAAACTGCTGCTGAGGTCCGCGCTTATCCAATGGAGACGTAGGCGTCGTAAAAGGAGGTGGTTTAGTCAGAACCTTTCTCTGGTTAACCTTCAACGGGGCTACAGCTGCGGCATGCTGATTCTCGTCATGCTCCTGAATACTAGTCAGAAGGTGACTGGAAGAAGAAGGCCCCATGTTCGTGGGAGATTGTGGTGCATTTTGCATGGGCGCATCGCCCGGTCTAGATTGACGTAGCGATTGGGACCGTTGCACCCCAGCTTGTCTTTGATCTGGGCTTGGTTGTATTTGAGGCTGGGGAGATGTCATGCCCTGTGAGTTCCCCTGCATCACATTTGCCAGTTGCTGTTGTGGCATCGAGTGCCTCTTTGACCTATCGTGCCCAGCGCCAACAGGAGATGCAGATGGTTGTTTCCCATTAGGGTTCGGAGCACCGCCATGAATTGGAGACTGGAGTGGTTCTTGAGAAGGGGGTCTCCCCAGTGCTGTATTCAAAGGGGGTACCGAGGATGAGCTCTGAGAGCCAGGTGTGGAGGCAAAGTAGGCGGAAGAATTCCCGGATCCTCTTCGAGACTCTAGCGGAGACGGTGTTTCCATAGGAAGGCCGGATGAAGAACTCTCCGACCGAGACCGTATGGGAGATACTGGTAGAATCTCATCTTGAGTTGCCCGCCGCTGAACAGGCCTCATTTGGGGCGGTGGTGATTGGTGGCTCGCAAAGTTAGCATAGACCCCTGGATTAGCGACACTCTGCGGTCTGGGAGGCTGGGAGTTTTGCGCTGGAACGGCATTCTGTCGCGGATCACCTCCCGGTTGATAAGATGGCCGACGTTGCTGTTGAAGATGCTGTGCCGGGCCAGCCGTGGCCGAGCGCGGCGCCATTCCAGCCGGCACTATCACAGATCCGGGAGGCGGAGGGCCCGTTCTGAAAGGCATCTGTTGCGGCCGACCTGGAGCTGGCCCCGCTGACTGGTGCTGAAGAACAGGCATTGCACTTGCAGGCCTCATAGGTTGTTGGCTCTGCAGTGGTCCATACGGGGCCGCGACTGGCGGACCGTCGTCGAGCGGATATGGTGCTGTGGATGTACGAGCAACTGGTAGCTGCGGCATCGTAACCGGTTCTACAGGATAAGGAGGCTGAGCTGCGACCTTGAGTGGAACAGGGGGTGCAGCATATTGTTGAGCAATCTGTAGGTTAGATTTTGATAGATCTGGTTCCGTCGTGTATGGTCTCTGTATGGGAGCGGGAGGTTGAGCAGTTGCGATGCCAAAAGGTTGCTGAACTGGAGCTGGGGGGTTCTGTGGTGGAATTTGCTGTGCGACAACTGGGGCTGGAGCTGGGACTGGGGCTGGAGCTGGAGTCGGGACGGGGGCGGGTGTCATAGAAGGCGGGTGTTGTCCATGTGCAACGAGTCTATATCCCGATGATCGAGCATCTCTATTAAAAGGGTCTGTACTAGGACCTTGCTCTGGGCCTTTCATGGCGTCCTGTCCCTCCGGCGCCTGTCCAGGCTTCCCTCGAGCAGGCCGAAGAACGGAAGGGTATTTGACCACTCCGGGAACAGAGTTATCTTGAAGTTGTGCATCATTTTGCCCCTGGGGAGCCACAGGGGTATTCGGAGTCGGTGCCGGGGGTTGCTGTTGCTGTTGCTGTTGCGGTTGCTGAACCACTGAGTTTCGAGGTGATGCGTTCTTAGCTGGCTTCAGAACAGAGGGAAATCGCCTTTGGTCCACCGGCGGCGTGGACTCGGTACTCGGCCTCATGCTCAGGTTCAGCGAAGCCTCTCGTTGCAAAGCTGGGCTCATGATCCGTGCCGGAAGTGCGTTTGCGAGCTGTACAGTTTGCTGAAAAGCTTGGCCTGGCGCATAAGCTTGATAGTCCTCCTGCGTCTGGCCTCTGCCGGCATAGGCATTGTAAGCGGAGCTGGATTCTCGAAGTGTCGGTTTCCTGGCAATCTTGAATTGATTTGGGACGTCGTTGCCTTGTTCTTGAGATGGGCTCTGGACCTCGCTCTGCTGCTGCTGTTGCTGCTGCAGCTCCTTTTGCAAGTCTTCTTCTTCCCGTCTCTTCCGCTCCTCTTGTCTCTGTTGCACCCCACGCTGCCTCTCCTCCTGCTGTCGCCTCACCTCCTGTCGCCGCAGCTCCAATTGTTGTTCCTCTGTCAATTTTTCTTGCCTTACAGCTCCCTCCTCTAAAGGAGTAAACTCAACCGGCAGCTCCACATAGCCAGGCCGTGGTTCCGTCTCAATCGGCGCCATAACGTAGTTATCCGCCAGTTCAATAGGGTCTGGGTGTGTCTCGACACGGGCGGATGCTGTGTGTTCCGTCGGCATCTCGGCGACGAAACCCACGGGATCAAATCGGAGATGCATCGGGATGGCGGTTTCAACCGGAAGCTCGTACATCTCATAGTGGTAGCCTCCATCATCAATTGGTGCACTTGCCTCTCCCACGATATCACTTCCCATGATATACTCCTGCGGGGACACCAATGTTGTTTGCTCCTCATAATGCATTACCGGTGGTGGCTCAACAGCTCGTTGATCCACGACAGTCGTAGATCCAGTGGCCACAGTCTCGGTCGTCCGTGTCATTGGCGTCGTATTCTGGCTCACCATGGGGCTGACACCTCTAGTATCCGTCGATTGTCCAGCCTTTAGCTCTCCCACCACTGTCCTCCTCGCTGCCTCTTCCTCCTCTTCATTCAGCGGGCTTACATCCGTATATGCACCTGGGCCTAGAAACATGAAGTTCTCAGGCTGAAACACTCCCTCCTCTTCCTCGGTCTCCTCCACATGACTGTCCTCCCTCCCGAAATCGTCCTCCCAGACTGCACTGACGGGCTGCGCCGTTGCGGACATGCGCGATCTCCATCCATCTCTGTCTTCAGCGCGGCCGGTCCCGCTGACGCTGGCATGTCGTTTGACTTGTTGCTGCGACTCGAGCCGCTCCTCGGGCGCGAGGTCTGGCGCCGGAGACCTGGCGTCGATATAGTCGGGAAACTCGTCGCCCGCATTAGGGAAATGGTATTGGACATGACCGGTAGGCTTGTATCGGTAGAGCCATCGACTGCCGTCATAGTCCCACTCCCAGCCGGTTGGGAGAGTGGCCATGATAAGCCGCTGCTCTGCTCTTCAGTCCAAACAAGCAACAAACGCAAAAAGCTACCTCCGCCAGTCGTATCATAAATTAGGATGCAGCACGTCTCGGCCTGAATGCGTGTCTAAAAGCGTCGTAGGGAATCGGATCGTCTCGTTCAGCCGCACCTTTGTCGCATCGCCGCGGAAGCGCAAGAATCGTCAACGCTATGCATGGGGAAGCGCTGTATTTGATCGCAGGAAGAGCAAGAGCCCGAGTAGGCCGGCATTCAATATCGCTCGCAAGATGAAATGCGTCCAAACAAAGGATCCAAGCAGCAGGGACCAGAAAGAGAGCGGCCGAGCTGTTCGCTGCCGGTAGATTAAAAAGAGATAAAAATAAACAAAGAGCTGACAGCTTGCAAATGCAGCAAATGAAGGGCCGAGCTGAAGCTGATCCCGCTCTGCTAACATGCATCCAAGCCACTGCGGCTGGGGCTCTCGAAGGGTCCAGGCGGGGGGCTGCTAATCCATCGCTATTGGAATTGCAACTGAATCCAATGGACGCCTTGTTAGGCACACTTCGGCCTCTAGTCCATTCTCGGACAGCTTCTTTCACCAGGGCTTTGTTCCATGGGAAGCTTCTTTGATTCGTCTGTCTCTGTCATTGGTCATATATCAACAATGCTTCGTATAAGAGTACAACCTGGAAGCCTTTTCGCATGGGTCAGCAGCTCCTAGCTTTGCCCTTGTCGTTGTCGTCACCATCACAGCCCCAAGTCATCATCTGGAAATCCTCTGGTTTGGCGGAGCGTTAATAAAATTCATGCCGCATCTCTCTCTTTAGTACTCTAGGAAGGTAGTTGTAAATGAACAGGCAATGGAGACTCTCAGCGTATTGGTCGGTAATATCACTGCGATGCTGCTCCACAGACAAAGACTGATTAATATGTACATACCATGCATGTAGGTACTAACGGATAAAAGATACACTGCATGCATTTTGGATAGAACCTCGTGTATATCCTAATACTTATTTACAGATATAATCATGATTTTTAAATAGCTCTTACTACAAACCAAGACTTTGGATGGCCACTCTCATGTAAGAGAACAAAATGTCACTTCCAATCTGAAACTCTTGTCAGCATCAAAACGGGAGGCATTTGATGCAACCCGCGGGGTATTCAAATCTCCTCTTCCCCTTCCAAATTGACACATTTTACTTATTCCACTGTTTCTGTATTAAAATGGAATCCGTCGCAGTCTCCATTCAAGATGTTATTAACACAGCAAATCATGCAAGGGCAGATCAAATGGAGGTAGATTATTTTACATCCGACACGTCCAACTGTACTTTGAATTGCCTAAAACCTTCAGACGCCAAGTAAGTAGCCCACAATCAGTGAATTCTTTCGACTAACCTTCTCTATAGGCATCGTAAATCAGCCTCGTTCAACACAGCTCCATTCCAATTCGATCATGTCACTCTTTCGGCAGGCCGGGGGTGCAGAGGATGCAAATTTCTGAGCCTCCTCTTATCGGGAATGTTCGAAGCCTACCCGGAATTCGGGCTGGACAATACGCAACTTAGATGGACTGGGGCACAGTTTACATTAGAGACAAAAAGCTAGATGATCTACGACAGCTTCTCGTGTAGTGCAATCTTATTGGTTGTTTATGCCGAGTTTACCCCACTTAGGGCTAAGTCGACCCACCCACCACCGCCTTTAGTATTTTTCGTTTAATCCTTTGGAAGCAATTTTTCAACTAACTTGGTCAAACACTCACCCACACCCTGCAGCATCCTTGCCAGTTCTCCCTGGCTAAGCCTTTCCCAATGGATTTCGAAGATCCATTGGCCAAACACATCGTGACGGAGCATCCACTCTCAAGCTCCTCCAGCCAATTCTCCTCCGCACCTGGGAGCCCACAACAGTGGAGCGACTTGCAGTCAGACGTCCAGAGAGTTCTGAGAAACTACAAGCCACTACGACGCAAAGATGATACCGTTAACGTCTTTGAAGCGTTCATCAAATACTTGTGCAAGGATGGGCAAGTTATCCTGATGCAAGAGATCTTGCAGTTTCGTGACAGGCCTAGTGAATTGCGGCAACTCCGCGATTTCCTTGTCGATTCGATATTGAAGCCGCGTAAGTTGACCAGATTGAAGTTGACATTAATCGGCTCTAATCCATATTAACACACAACTTAGTGCTCATGGCTGGTGGTAAACAACCCAAGTCTCTCACCCCAACGCCTGTCATAGGGGCCCACCTTGCCATTCAATTTATCATGACGGAGATCGAACCGTCATCCCGGAATGAACAGTCTACCTTGAAACGACGGTGTTTGGCAAGAGATAACCATCGTTGTATTGCCACCGGCATGATTGACGCGGTTTATCATTCAAAATTACCGCAACAGAGTCGTCTAAATCCGCCCATCGATACCGTCAAAACCGAGTGTGCGCATATTCTTCCGTTTGGTCTTAGAACGTTCAATCCGAATTCAGCACAAGAGGTAAGTTATTTTATCTTATCCCCGTATTACTTCTTCTATATTAACCAGCATATAGGTTGAGGTTAAGGCCCAGATTTGGTGGGCAATCTATCGATACTTCCCCTTCGTGGCAAACAAAATCCACACCGACAGTGTCAACAATCCTGCCAACGCAATAACGCTTTGGAGGGAGGCCCATGGGGAATTTGGCGAATTTCATATTACTTTTGAGCCAATGGATGAAGTAAGTGTTGAATTTTATTCTAGTTTGGTTTATTTTATTCGAAAAAAAACCTATTACTAATTTTTCTTGTAAACCTAGGTAAATCGGTATCGCGTTCACAATTTTTCTAGTGCTAGTCTTCTCAGGCGATATTTGCCAAAAAGCATCACCCTTACTCAGTCGGACTCAGCAGTTGTGATGCCAGATCCCAATTTCCTTCGGTTGCACTACCAAGTAGCGATGATCCTACAAGTAAGTGGTATTAGAGAGAAGTTTGAGCGCATTATGTGGGAGAATGAAGATAATTCAATCTATAGCATCCAACCGGATGGCTCGACTGATCTCGGGCATATTCTTTCAAGCAGAATGCTGATGGATCTCTAGGCAGAGATTGATCTCAAGCTTGTTTTTTGTAAGCCTTAATAGATTGATAAGCAGATAACGAACTACTACTTGTCATAATACAATATGTACTGTTAGAAGGAAGGTATTGCCGGTCACGAGACTAGCGTACCTTTAAAGGTCGCTGTCGTATTAGCCCTTTAGCAGTAACTTAGTTCTATTAATCTCAAAGCATCGACCAAGAGGTGAAGACTGGAGAGCGCCATCCTGGTCATGGGCAAGCATCGATTCACCCTCTGGACTGGGCTTCATCGCTCCAGCAACAAGATTCTCGAAATCTTTCGAGGGTAAAATCGAAGCCGCAGAATGCATTGTCGCCGGACAAGATGACTTTGGCCAAGTGACCTCTGGCTTCATCCGCCTCAAGGCATCTCTGGGACGCACATTCTGGCGCATTCGCTGCCGAGGGTGCACCACACCGGCCGGTAGGAAAGGCAAGGCTGGCTTCCCCCGCGCAGATTATACTCTATATACGAACGAAACGTTTCCATTACCAGCAGAAGGTTGGGTGCCTTGCGAGTTCACGGAGCCCCGGCTGGACGTGATGGGCGCAAGTCTTGGCTTCTTTTCTGATGCTCTGATTGATGATGCGGCCCGATATGGTTTCTTCTCATGCATTGGCAAAGGATCGTGCAAGCTGGCTCCATGTCATTTGCTATATGTTCATCGTTTTGAAGGGCGAGGTGGTGGAGTACGAAAGGCGAAAACCGGTGAAAGGGGGATTGATGCAGATGCTTTTCTGGTATTGACAGAAGTCAAAGGCCAGTCTGATACCTTTGAGAGAATAGGGCTGTTGACGATTACACACAATGCGCAGACGAAGAGGGAGGAGTGGTTCAAGAGCGTCTGGCCGGCGATCTTAGCACCGGAAAGGACAGTTACACTTATCTAGAGGTTGACGATTGATTACCTTGAGCCTCTTCCTGAGACTTGAATGCAACTCGAAATTCAAAGAGAGTTCATCAATGCCAGAAATAAGATATCATGTCTGGCTATACAATTGTTCTAGCAAGTGCTCGTGGCTGCTTTATACATCTAATCTGCACGTGTAGTTTCTACATTCTGTTCTCTATCCATACCATATTAGTCATTATATGGATGCAACGTATTTCGCTGCCTCCATTCACCTGTCTCAGCCAGTGAGCACCGCGTTATCCATTGAAATCACGATTTTGCGCCACCAATAACATTTGTCCAAAGACAATCTGGCCATCCTGTTGTCTGCCGAAAAGAAAATCGCAATGCTAAGCTTGCTAGAGTGATAAAGGAGAGTAAATCGCTTCAACCAGAATAAACCCAATGACAACGTTCAAGGTTTGGCCCCAGCAAACCATTCAGTCTATGCTCTAGAGTCATTAAAAAAAAAGAAAAACAAAGGACAAGGCAGAAAATGGGGGCCGGCCGTCAATATCATAAAATGAAGTGCACCACAGGGTTAGACCATGTCCTTATGACTGTTGATGCTCCTGGTTCCGCTCCGTGCCCGCCCAAAGAAGCGAGACCGCGATTGGTTTTGAGAGTCGACTGACATGGCTGGGGCCAGTGCTGATGTAGTAGAGGCTTGAGCCACTGCGTCCTCCTCCTCCTGCAGTCCCCTCTCCTTCTCTCGGATAGAAGCCATCCTCTGCATGTGGACATGTTCTCGTCGCTTCTCAAACACATCCTGGAACCCACCGGTGATGGGTTCTTGATTCGGCACACTGTGAATGCTCGAGGTAGCGCGAGGTCGGCCCTGGGACGGAGTGTCGCTGTTGCTGCTACCGTATGCAGGCGGCGCAGGCATATTTGCCCAGTACATGGGATGCTCTCGGCTTCCACCAGGGTCGACTCGAAGGGGTGCCTCGATGCCCACCTGCACCATCTGGTACATGAGCTCCGTGACAAATTTGTTGTGGCGGTTCAGTCGAAGAAGTTCGTTTTGGAAGCTGCTCTTGTGGAAGAAGACCATGTTCATAGTGCACGATCGTACTTCTTTGAAACCAGTCATTTCGGTGATGATGCTTGGCTGGTAATCCCGCTTGTTGTCCTTTACAAATTCCAGCATCCTGGCTTTGAGGTCGTCGATCAAGTGAGCCGGCGTCCCAAATCGCATCTCGAGTGGGATGACGTCCGAAAGCCCGTTGGATCGTCGCTGATTGAGGATGAAGACGGTATTGAGCAGCGAGTTCGGGGCTTGGACAATATGACCCTGCATCTTTTTGAACTCGGTATAAAGCAGGGAGATTTCAGTGACATAATAGTCATCACCTGTCAGTGTGGCTCCGGTGTTGCCGTAGATGGTGACTCGGTCGCCCACGTCAAATGGATGTTTGATGAAGACGAAGATGATGGACTGGAGGAATTCTTGGGCTGTCGCCTGCAGCATCCATGCCAGACCGAGAATCGAGGAGCCTGCAGACGCAAGGCCAGCGGCCGTCGAGTCGGACAGGATAGCGACGAAGACGATGATGGCAATGACGACGATGACAAACAGAAAAACTTTGTCAAGCTTTTGGATGACGGAGTCGAGATCCTTGAGTGATGCTGCAATGGCTTTCTTTTCGAGGTGAATTTCGTTGCAGACAGCCTCAAACTCATCCATAGAAATATCACCGTTGAGATCTTTGTCGAACATGCTGAAAGCCGCTTCTGCTTCCTCTACTGTTTCAAAGCCAGCCTGCAGGTCTTCCAGATGAACAGTCTCGCGGCCCTCACGAACTACGCTACGGTAGATCAGGCGGGCAAGAGTGTGCGCCGAACCAGTGTTGCGTAGCAGCTCAGCTACTATCCTGCGAGGGTGATTATTGTCAGCGCCTTTTCGACCCAGAAGATCGTTGCCGACTCTGCCAGCAGCGTGTCCAACTTTGCCCAGCACATGACGTGCATTGTTGTGGAAAGCTTTCATGGGCGTCTGCAAGCCGCTGCCAGAGGGATTGCCGACGCTGCCCTTCCAAAAGGCATCAGTGCTTTCGAGCTTGGACTTTGCGAATTCGAAAAGGCACACGAGCTGGCGGATATCAGCCTTGTTGTTCTCGATTCGAGTGGCGTATGTCCGCTGGTGAAAACTTTGGGCAATCCACTGGATAAGAATTTTTTCCACAAAGTTCAGCGCGGCCAGGACGAAGATGGCAATGATGACTTTGTTGACGACGCTGATCCAGTGCATGTGAACGTTTCCAGAATCGCCATCTGGGACGGGGGCGCGATGTCCGTCCATTGTGGGCTTGAAGGAGATGAGAATGGCGAGCCACCATAGAAACATGGCTGTGTGCAGCTCAAGACGCTGTCCAATGTCCCGCCACTTGTGGGCATTGGTCGATCCGACCATTCGAGCAACACTATGGAATAGAGGCGGAATAAGATTCGTAATCATCCGAGTCACCCAAAGTGAGCACCACACAATTTCAAGCCAGATGCCAAACCACATGATGTACACGCCGCCTGTGCCGCCCACAGCGTGCTCAGTTCCATTGAACTTGAACGTACCGAGCAGGACAGGAGCTAATAGCAAGGCGGCACCAGGGATAAGGTAAATGATGTACCGAAAGAAACGAGGAAATTTGCTGATGAAGAGCCATAGTTTATAGAGGGCAGCGTCCCTGTTTTTCTTCTTCTCCGGCGCGGCTTCTGTGGGGGTCTGGTTAAAAGCATCCTCAGGCTCGGGGTTGTGATGCCGATTTCTTGTCCGTGACTTGGAGGCTTGGTCATGTTCCTGGTTTGAGACCATGCGCTCAGCGCGGAGAAGCTCAAGATCATCGTTAAGGCGATTCGCCTCAGCACGCTGGCTCATCGGTGTCACGGCACCATTGCCGTCATCATGAGTAGGGGCCAGCGTATTTAGAGTGTTGAAGGTGTCGAGTGTCGGAGCCTCATATTTTTCATCATACTTTTCGTCGTACTGGTCGTCAAACTTGCCGTCATACGCCTCACCGTCGTGTTCTTCTATCCGATTCATTTCTGAAGAACCACGGTACTGATGGGAGGCGGCAGGGGCAGCAGGAAGAGGAGGGACGGAAGGGAATGGCTCTCCAGCCATGGTGATTTTGAATTATCGAACTGTCCCGCAGTCGGAAGCGTATGTATGTAGTTGGCTCAAGCTCAAAAAAAGGACGGTGGATAAAATGGGGAAAAAACGAAACCGTTGGCCGTGGTATAGTATATAAGAGCACCAGAGACACAGATGCAGCGAGGGGGAAACAGATGTGCTAGATCTAGTAAGGATCAATGGCATCCAGACATCGGATCCAACGGGAGGCTCTCCACAAGCCAAAGCTGGCCCTAATACAATAAAGTCGATGTCAGAAGCACAGGGTCCGAGGTGATCGGCGTGGTGTTTGCTGGCGTAAGTGACGGCCTTGTGGAGCGAGTGACGAAACGATGCCGTTTGCTTAGAAGAAGCAAAGATCTGGGCAGCCAAGAATTTTAACGAGAGACAAGGTTCTGTCCAGCTCAGGGCGGGGATCCAGGCTTAAAAACAGACAGGACGCAAGGGGGGAAAAGAGGAGACGACGTTTCCATTCCTTGAGTGAGTTTTTCTTTTTTTTTCTTTCTCCTCTTTATGATTTGATGGCAAAACTGGTTGCTGGCTATTCCAGGTTGTGTTAGCCCAGCACTACGGAGTCCCAGTATAGCCTCAAACTATGGGCTACTAGAGTGGACATGGAGTCACATCACTGATATTGATAGCACCAGACAGAACCACTAATGTGGCTAGAAAAAATCTTCCCGGCGAGGCGAGCATATTCCGGGAAAGCTGCCAGGGACAGACAGCGCCATGAATGCCCGTTTTGTCCACGGCTAGCCCTCTGTGGCCCTCTGTGGCGCCCAACGGTGCGCTTTTCGCCAACCATGCAGCGCCTTCAGGGCATCTCTGCAGCCACAATTTCTGCTTCTGCCCTCTTTGCTCACACTCTGCAAATCTTTTCGCTGCCAATTGATCCATTTTGTTCCCGCATGGCGGCAAACATGAACACACACTGAGGCGATAGCGCCTCGGTTAGCGCCACACCACTAGGCACAAGGAGCCTCCGGAGTGCCTCTTCCAGCTTAGCCGCCCTGCTGCCACATGTCACTGAAGGGGGATGCGACAGAAGACGCTGGAAGCTGCTCCATCCAGCATGGAATTCTTCAATCATTGATATCCATCCGACCAGAACCTCGTTTTTCCCACCCCGTCAGACGAAAACAAGTTGCAAGACGCAGCCTCTGCTGGACCTCCCCCAGAACCACCGAGGCCTACGTGGATCCATAGGCCCACCAGCTGCTGTGCGATTTCCTTGATTTTCATCCTCAAGCTTTTTATAACCATCGAGCCTGACAGGGTTGCTGACGATCGCGGTGGAGCCAGCATGCGGGACACTTGGAGCACGTCTCAGCGTGCCGAGGCGGCGAGTCGCATTCACCGATTTCCCAGAGCTTGGCCTCTTGGCTGACTCGGCTTGCTTGTGCTCGGGGAAGACATGCGAGGAGCCATGCTTCGATAGCGACATCATCAAGGGGGGTACGAGTACGAGTATATCGTGCCAGAGTCCTGCAGGTGTCCGCCTGGCAACAAACAATTGGCTGATAACAACGATGGTCTCATGCCTGGGCGTACGGAGCTTTGACCCTCTGTGCGAATGATCGGCAGCCTGCATGGCCTCCGTCACCTTCACCGCAGTAGACGACATACCGCGAGCCAGGACCAGGACCGCACACGTTACCCGCCGCTTCCGCCTTGATTAAGTTGCAGCTCCGCACGGGATACCTTGCAGGCGCGTGCAGCCGCTGCGTCAATGTTGTGCCTCCCCGGCTTGGCTCTGCCTGTGCAAACCTCAGCCCGGGCCTTGTCACTGTCCGATTCAGCGCCGTCTTCTCACTGTGCTGCCGGCCCCGCGTGTCCCACCGCTACCCAGTCCCGGTCCGGGCCCGCAGACTGTGGGAGACACGCATACGTACGCAGGCACAGCATCGGACCCCGATGCCAAGAGCCATCGGCGCGATTCCCATGAGTTGTCCGTTGCGAGTTAATTGTCTGCAGGGGCCATGACGGTGGACGGCTGGCCGCACAAAGATAAGCTAGCACGCTAGCAATCCGTATCATTCTCATGGCGCTTCCGCGGACAATATCTCGCCGGCAAATAAGATGATGATGTTGAAGGCGATCAGCTTATCAATGCCTTTATGGCTCTTCTTTCAAGTCAAAAGAACCAAACACCCTTCTCAGACAGATCATCTGTTCGATTTTATTTTATGACAGCCATTACTATTAATCTGACTGCCAACCTCCATCCTGATACGAGGTAGCTAGTGGCAAAGACAAGCTTCGCGGTTTGCGCTCCACAGCCCGCAAGGCCCGCTACAAATCGAGATTGCTTACTTACCATTGATTGCATGCGTCCAACACGCCCGCACGGCCGAAAGAATGGAACATAGCGATCTCTGATTCCCCAGTTAAACGAGCACTTGCATATAACATGCTGGGTACGTAAAGCTTACAAGCCCGTCTACAATTGCTACTCTGCTGTACTTTGAGCTTCTTCCTCCTTTACCCAGCAATGACTGAATCAGACCGAACTTTTATTCATCTTTTACCCCATAATATCCTGTGCGCAGATATCCATTAGGTGGATATTAAATGGCTCGGCAGCGTCGGGGTTATGATGTTAAACTTTACCACCCCTTTTTTTGTAACTGCAATTGAGTCAGTGGTGAGTGCGCGTCCACATGGACCAACTTGGTAGATCCTTGCTTCAGAAAAACGGACCCAAACGTAGATTAGGAGTTTGACTCATGGTAGCGGTCGCCGTGGCTTTTCTATTAAAAGAAACTAGAACGGAGCATGGAACGTCTTAATAACAGTAGCCGAATAGGCCCAGTAGTTAGTGTACATCCTTGGAAAGTTTAGTTTTAAGCATGGCTTCGACGAGCCAGGTTAAGTCCTCGAGGGCTATCGAAACTCGAAAAGCTGTGCGAGCCCCCGTAGCAATTAAGAATACAAAATGAGGCTTATAATCCGATGAAGGTTGTTCCTCTAGTCTTCAGACGTAGACATCATACCGCCCTTTATGCATCTCCTAACACCATCTCCTAACATCTAACAACAGGGGTCTATGATGAAAGTCAGTATCTGATGTCATGTTGCTAGGATCATAACTCAATTGTTTGCGGCTATATCTATAGCCATGCTTAATAACATTAGGTAAAAGCTGTTCATATTTCTATTTGGACCATGTTTTATTAAGAGCTGTATGTTCGGGTTTGCAGCAGCGGTCATGCTTGAAAACACGCCGGCATACATCAAATAATAGTCGCGAGTAGAGAAACGCCCACACCTTTTGAGCATATATGCATCCATTTGATGAGCTTTTTCACCGTGGAAATCCCTGTTTACTGACAGGTATTAGCGGTGACACACGAAGCTACTAAATATTTCTGCGGATGCGCATTTATAAAAGATGCCACTCTACGTGCGCAAAGACACCGTTATGTCAGGACTTGGGACTGGCATCTTCAGCCAACCCTTAGGAAACACATTTTATCTCTTCATCCTCTTCCCATTTTATCTCTTCATCCTCTTCGTGACTAAGGTAGGTACTCAGCATGAGAATCCTATCAGTATGAAGATGTAGCTCAAGTCTATCGGATAGATCATCTTTACCATTGCAGTAATGCATCTCAGCACTGGATGCAAATATGAAGTAAATACATTTCCTCCATGTCAACTTTTAATAGTCAAATTTCACATATGAAAGAACACACATCTCGACCCAGTCAGAGCGAATTATTATTGTACATACCTATTTTGCTGTCTTGCATATATGTAGGCATCCAATCAATTGCTTCCTCGTAATCCCCCTCTTTGGCCTTGGGGTTTTTGGATGCCTCCTCCGCATTCCTGACGAGTCATAGCCCTTGTCACGTTGATTTAGGCTCTCGGCAATTCAAAGAGACGCTGCACACGTCATAAGCAAAGCGCCCAGCGTAGCATTGGAACTTTTAGTAGTTTATCATTTCCAAACGGGCGCGTAAATCCGGCTCATCTCTAGATTTGATACGATAGGCTGTCTCGCTGTCGGGGTAATGATGAAGTCGCCTTACATGCACGCAGTAACATTACCGCTACTTGGGACAAGAAACGGTTGCAGTATTCGAGCATCAGCTATAGAAGAGATATCGAGTTACTACATAGGCATAGGCATCTGAACTTATAAGAGCCGTGTTGAATCTGATATTACCAGTAATCTCAGCACTCAAATATTGATGGATTGAACTAGGTCCTCTAGCGGACCCCTCGTTAGAGTCTAGAATGCGGGGTGCAGCAAAAATGCCCCCAGCGCTGAACCGTTTGGGCAATCTTTAGCGGATGGCTGGCCCAGAAGTGCCTGAACTACCGACGGCAGAGGCAGATAAACCGATAACCATATAAAGGGTTCCGCGTGAACCTCCCTTGACCAACGCTGGTTAGACAAGACCATCACAGAGCTTTTGTTTTCTGCGTGCAAGCTGGTTTTGGTGCCTTTCCTTTTCATCCATGTTCTAATGCGCGTCTTTTCCTTTTTACTGCAGTAAGTATAGTTACTATCATCATTATCAAGGACGACAACGACGACGACCACCATGGATTCCCCCGACGATAAGCGGCCAACAGAAGTGGAGCACGCGGAACACAGTCAACTCCCAGGCCCTTCTCGACGAGATGGCCAGTCCAGTAAGAAAGGAGCTGATCGCGCTCTGGCCATCATTGGCGATCAAAAGATTGAAGTGTCCGAGGAAGAGAACCGTCGGATTCTGCGAAAGACTGATCGAGTCATCTTGGTCATCCTAGTTTGGGTTTATTTCCTTCAGATTCTTGTAAGATCAACTTCGTGAGATTAATTCGATTATACGCGTGGGACAAATCTGACTAGCAAAGGACAAATCCGTGCTGGGATTTGGCGCGACATATGGGCTCAAAGAAGACACGCACCTCAGTGGCGGACAATACTCTCTCATTGGGTCCATCGGCCCAATCGCCCAGTTGATATGCCAGCCATTTTCGTCTTTCCTCATAGTCAAAGTGCCTCACCGTATCTTGATGCCTGTCCTCTGTCTCGGATGGGGCATCGCTCAAACATCAATGGCGGCATGCAACACGTTTTCGGGGTTAATGGCTGCCCGTTTCTTCCTCGGCTTGTTCGAGGGTGGCTGTTTACCTTTATTCAGTGTCATCACAAGCCACTGGTATCGACGAGCTGAGCAGCCGATCCGTGTTGCCGCATGGTATGGAACCAACGGCGCCGCTACAATTTTTGCTGCCGCTGTTTCGTACGGTCTGGGGCGAATTGAATCCAAAGTCTTGAGGGAGTGGCAAATGTAAGTACTCGTCGTCTGCACTGCAGCTCAGAGTACTTGGTTAACGTAACATCTACTCAGAATCTTTCTCTTCGTTGGCCTTCTCACGGTTGTCTCTGTGCCTTTTGTTTACTGGAAACTGGACAACGACATTCTCTCCGCAAGATTTTTGACCGACGAGGAGAAACCAAAGGCGATCGAGCGGCTTCGCGCCAATCAGACAGGCACCGGTAACCGTGAGTTCAAGTGGAACCACGTCATCGAGGCTGCTCTGGAGCCCAAGACTTATCTCTGGTTCGGAATCACATTGCTTCTCAATATAGGGGCAAGCGTTACCAACACCTTTGGCCCTCTGATCATCAATGGACTCGGATTTGACAAATACAAGGCCAGCTTACTCAACATGCCGTTTGGAGCCCTCCAAACCATTCTCATCCTTCTCGCAAGCTTTTTGGCTCAAAAAGCAAAGATAAAAGGGGCCATATTAGCTGTCTTCATGCTGCCAGTCGTGGCCGGACTGGTTATTCTCTACTGTGTTCCACGAGGAGATTCAAGCCAGGGAGCACTACTTGCTGGATACTATCTTCTGGCCTTCATCTTTTCAGGTAACCCTCTTATCGTCTCCTGGATCGTAGGAAATACTGCTGGAACAACGAAAAAGTCAATCATCATGAGTGTATACAACGCCGCTAGCTCTGTTGGCAACATTATTGGCCCCATCCTGTTCAACGACAGAGACGCGCCCGCATATAAACCTGGTCTGCGTTCATGCCTTGGTGTGTTCTCAGCCTTGGTTGGAGTGATATTAATCCAGTGGGCCAACCTCATTCTTCTCAATAAGTTGCAAGCCAAAGCACGCGTGCGCAACGGAAAGGAGGCAGTCATCATTGATCGATCTATGCAAAACCACTACCGCACAGCCCGGCATCACGAGAATGGGTTGCTTCAAGATGATGAGGGACCCGGTGAGAGAGAGGATCACATTGGGCAAAACGCCTTCTTGGACCTCACAGACCGCGAGAATGACGAATTTGTGTATATTTACTGAAAAGAAAGGAAAGTTGAAGCAACTCTTACATCTGTCTTCCTAAATAAACGCCGAGCCTCTATCATTATTTCTATTTCCCAGATACCAGTGAGCTGAGATATACCTTCCAACCTTATTCTCATCCCGATTTCCTCTCTAAAGCTTTATACGCTTAGCAAATGCTATACAACCAGCTCATGATCTGCTGAAAACACCTTCATGGGATGCAAGTTTAGCCATGAGAACGACAATGCCACCAAAGAGGCACATGGCGCCGCTAAACATGGCTGCTTCAAAGAATCCAACATAATGTTTCACAAAGGCACCATCGATGGGAGGCCCGATCAAAGCACCAATGGCACCCAATGCCAACCCCATGCCGGTATAAGTACCGATATTGCGTGGGTCCTTGGCACATCCTGTGATGGACACCGTTGCTCCGGATATGATTGTCCCAGAAGTAAAGCCAAAAACGGCAGCATATGCAATGATTCCCGCATTGTTCTTTGTCGCTGTCATACAGAAAATGACGATGCTGGTGATGAAAGACCCAAAGGCATACACATTCAGCCTCCCGTATTTGTCGGCCAGAACTCCCGGGATAATACGGCCAAATGTAGACGCGGCGTTGAGGATGGCGGGCAAGTAACCAGCAAGCGTTGCGCCCATGCCTCGTGACACGGCATATGTTGGAAGGAAGATGATGGGCATAAACATGCCGATGAACACGAAAAAGGTGGAGATGACGATGAAATTGTACCTTGCTTCGAGGAACGCTGAAGGGATTAGGAACGATGCAGCGCTTGGTGGCAGACGAGCTCTGATGACTGCAATAGAAAATGCTATGAATGGTATCATGAGGAATCCTATAATTCTCACTGTCCATCCAAAGCCCAGGGAGGAGCTGTTGAGCATCTTGGACACGGCAATAGGCATAATGATGCCGCCGACAGAGGAGCCAGATATCGCCACACCGAAAGCAGCAGCTCTCTTCTTGTCGAAATACTGCGACAAGCTGCCCATGGCTGGAAACTGTAGGAATCCCATAGTGGCGCCCATGAGGACGCCTTGCACGAGCATAATTTGCCAGTACGTCTTACATAGACTCAACATCATGACGGCGAAGATATAAATGACAGCTGCCGGGTGGATGACCTAATACACGATTAGTTATGAAAAATCTCTGAAGTGAGAGTTGCTTTTCTTTTCATTAATGCAGGATGGATACTATACATACCTTTGAGCCATAACGATCAAACATGGGACCTCCAATCATTCCTACAAAGAACTGCAGAAATGCAGATAGGGAACCAATCCAGGCCACATCATCGGGAGATCGATCACTCAGTTGGTGAGTCAGGTAGTACTGCGTAAATGTGCCGAAAGAATTGGAAAAGCCCATACAGCAGAAAAAGATGGAGGCAGCTCCAAGAGCGACGAGCCATGCTCTGAGACCACCGTCAGGCGCGGGTTCTAGTTCGTCCTTGGACAAGGGCAAGGTTTGCTGGCCAAGGTCCGCTTGCTCCTCCGGGAAAGGTGTCGTTTTCTCGTCCGACAGTGAGGATGACATGGTAAAATTTCGTGCGATTAAGGTCTCTTTATTTGGATCTGATAAGAAGTTGCTGGGAAGAGTGAATGCAGCTTGATCATGGTGGAGGGAGATGCGATTGATAACCAGGAAACGCTTGTCTCTTATAATAAAAGAAATAGCGGTTCGAGACTGAAGGAATTACTCGGTCCCCGAAAAACGCCGTACTATCAGGCTCCTTAATCCACATCTCGGAGATGGAATTTTGTCATTGAGCTGAAAACTTTCAGTCTATCCAACAGCTTTTGTCGTAGGATTGCGTGTAAGTCGGGGTTTTGCCAAATCAGGAAATAGCTGAGTCATATGTCCGAACAATTTCGCGGACTGGTAAAAATCAAAATCCGGTCCGACTCGGACTTCAATCCCCATCTGGGAATTTCCCGAGTCCGTGAAGTAATGAGCCAGTCCCTCAATCCCTCAACTTCCTTTACCTGCACTGCAACTCAAGTCTTACCGAAAATACCGATTACCAAATCTAGAGTTACTCCGAGAAGACGGCCAGCCAATGGACCATAGACCGAAGACTGTGGTCGTCGAAGTAGAGCGACGACGACGGAGACCTGCGATGCAAGTATGCACCTCAGCTTCAATCTCACGACATCTCATCTAACTAGGGGATAAAATAAAACTACAGATCATGTGCGCTCTGTAGAAAGCGCAAGCTCAGGTGTAACAGGCAACGGCCCTGTGGCAACTGTATCCGGTCTAAAACGGAGACCTGCGTCTATGAGAATCACCACCTGGTGGAGCAACCTCTGGCACCCGGACAATCGCCTGGACGCAGCCAACTCGGTGTCTTCTCTCTTGAATCTCGCCCTCAAGCACAGTCTCATCTGGAATCCAACCCTAATGACGCGTTGGCAATACGAAATCACGGTTCAAATGCAGCATCAAGAAACATCATCAGCCCTCTGGCCTCTGGAAGTCAAGATGGGTTAACACTCAGCCTGAGCGCTTCCGATGAGAACAGGACTAGTTTCTTCGATCTAGATCGATCTGAAGGTGCGTCAGGGTCTCTGATTCAGTCTGTGGATGCAGTTCCCGACTCGGATTTTCTTGCCAACGCATCTCACATTACTGGAGGAGCCGTTCATTTTCACCGTGACAACCCGTCAGATTCGACCAATGCCGGACTTATACGGAGCGTCACGCATAAGACACGGTTCTTTGGTCAGAGCCATTGGATCAACATCTTCCAGACGGTAGGCAACTTTCACCTAGCCTTGTTTAGACCCTGAACATCACTCACCTTAGTTTCAGTTCAAAGGCATGTTTGTCATGAATGAGATTCATCTTTTAGAGAGCAAGTCCAATGTCTACCCCCTGTTGCTCAAGTGTAAGGCCCTGGCGAGGGTCATTAAAGCCAAGAGGACCCCTGCTTGGCCGACCATACCAACAAAAGAGCTGCCTGGAAAGCAAATCTGCGACGAACTCATTGATTGCTATCTGAAGACAACCGAGAACATTTACAGGATCCTGCATCTCCCGTCCTTCAAGAGGGACTACGAAGAATTATGGGAACCCGGAGCCTATCCTGACATAGCATTCATCGTTCAACTCAAGCTCATATTGGCCATTGGCGCAATGTCTTATGATGATGAGCTGTCCATGCGCACCCCGGCTATCCGCTGGGTGTACGAAGCGATGACATGGGCAGCAGAGCCCGAGTTCAAAGCCCGGCTAGGCATTCAGTTTATACAAACTCAGATACTGCTGCTGCTAGCTCGGGAAGCTGTTGGTGTCTCCGGCGACTCAGTCTGGGTGACAGCAGGCGACGTTGTCAGGAGAGCTATACACATGGGCCTGCATCGAGACCCACGTCATCTGCCAAAGCGATCGCTCTTTGCAAATGAGATGCACAGAAGACTGTGGAACACTATTCTTGAGATGCTTCTGAGAATGAGTCTGACGTCAGGCGGTCCTCCGCTCATTCGCATGGAAGACTTTGACACGGAGCCCCCCGGCAACTTTGACGACGAACAACTCATGATTGAGGGCTCAGTCGAAAAGCCCGAAAATGAATACACAGGCATGTCCATTGCAGTCGCTCTTCGGAAAGCATTCGCCGTTCGACTAATAGTGGTCGGGTTCGTCAACGACCTCTCCTCGTGTGGGACATACGAGAAAACACTGGAACTAGATGCCGAATTACGGTCGGCTTACAAGTCTCTCTGCCGGACACTTGGAGGATTCAAACCCCAATCTGGAAGACCGAGCGGTCCTTCTCCGCTAGACTTGCGCTTCGTGGACTTCATCATGCAACGACACATATCGGCCCTTCATACACCCTATCTCATCCCAGCCCTACGCCAAGCAAAATACGCCCTGTCCCGCAAACTCGCCGTCGAGGCCGTTCTCAAGACATGGTCCGCAGTCTACCCTACTTCATCAATCATGGCTCCCCAACTGCGCCATAACGGCCCCAGCTTACCCCAGGACGACCTCCTCTCGCGCCTCGCATGCTCCGGGCCAGGGTTCTACAGAGTCGCCTCGCTGCAAGCCAGCTTGCTCGTCGCCGCCGAACTCGACAACCAACTCAGAGAGGAGCGAGGTCTCGTTCCTTCGCCCTTCCGAGCAGACCTCCTCTCTGTGATCCAAGAGTCCAGAGAATGGTGCCTCCGCTCCATCAAAGTCGGTGAGACAAATGTCAAGGGCTACATGGTCAACTGCATCATAGTCGCCCACATAGAAGGCCTAATGAACGGTCTTGATCCCACAGAAATTCCTCCGCGGTTCCTCAAGGCTGCCGAAGACTCGGTAGAAGAGTGCCTCGCGATATTAGAAGAAAAAGCCGGTCAAAGCCAGGACGAAGCAGCGGATCCCAGGGATGAGTTAGATGTGGGCATACGGCCACAGAGCCCAGATTGGGATTTCTTGGTAAGACTCTTTCGAAATCTTATTACTCAACCGCTATCTTATGACATGTTGCTAACTAATTGACTTTTACGTTCTCGCTTCACAGGTATCAGATGCCATGTTTGCGTACAACGCCGGCATGTCAGAACCCATGACTTGGATGTTCAGTGAAACTGTGCGATGAAGACACAGTACGGAGTAAAGAACGTAAACTTAGAGTAATCCCACCTCACATAGAGTGTAACATTATTATGCGTATAATCAATTCAGAAATATTTCAACTCTTGTAACATGTATCTACAGTCATTCATGCATACAGTCATCATTCGTGCAAACAGTGTATATAACATTCTACGGCCGATCCTTTCAACAACGCAAATGGGCGGATGGTTTAGTGGTATAATTTTCCCTTAGCATCAAGCAACCTTCGAGCTGCTTAACCGCATGGGAAAGGTCCGGGGTTCGATTCCCCGTTCGTCCAGTTGTTTTTCTTTTTGGAGATTTTTTTCTCCTCCTTCTTTTTCTGTCCAATATCCATATTTTTTTCTTCCACTTCTTTGTTTGGATGCTGTCGGCGGGACTCCGGCCGGCTTTAATCGGCGCCGGAGAATCTCGGAGGTACGTACCTGCAGTAGACATACACTATGGCCTCTAGGCTCTACCAGAAGAGAGACCCCTAGACCCCTCATTGCTGGGATAACCGCGTGAAATACTCAAATCGAGCAATACAACTATATATGTGTGATGCACTATCAGTCTCGAATAACCGCGTTATCAAGCGAATCATTGCCTAAATGAGGCAGGCAATGCCCTCACCGCCCCGTGTCTATTAATTGATTTATACTACTGCCTAATATTAGGATTGATAGTTCAGCAATGCTAGCAAGTTGGGAGCATCCTAGCGTAGACACTTGTCTCAATCCAGATCCAGGAACTTACCCGGGAAGAACCATAGATATCTTTTTTTCTATAATGCAAACAGTATAGTAGTACCTGTATGAGAACGGGGTGTTGTAAGTGGGGGTTGCATATATTGGACTGGAGACTCATCAGTCTACTGGTCCGTAAGCATTCATGGGCTGAGGCACATGGTAACTATTCCAAAAGGCGGGATGGAAATGTAGCATCACATGAATAAGTCGCCGGAAATTGGTGGAAACGTAGCGAAGTGTGGCAGTTTAGTAAAGCAATAGTTGTGTCTCCTAAAAGAATAGAGTGATGAGATACAACTCGAGATTGAATCTGTTGTGCTTATAGCCCAATACAGACATCCAGCATTACTTGAGCCTGGACTTCTCGTCTGCCATTTGGGCGGATATTTCTCGCGTTTTGGAGGGGCAGTCCTTCATCGACCAGGTTCCCGCGGAACAGGATGCGGTGGGGAGGCGGAATGGCGGGGTTCCGGGAAGGCCTGCCAGGGAGCTTGAGCAAGCATAGCTCCGACCACTCAATGAGAACCATTCCGGCATCATCAAGGTCGTGTATGCCCGTTGTTCGTATGCGAGAAGTCATTTGACTCTCAGCTGTCCAGGGATTCCAACACACATTCCCAACAAGGGGAGGCTATGCCAATGGATGCCAATGGAACCAGACTCGTAAGGAATCCGTAGGGTGAGAAACGATGGCGCCTCTGCCCCTCAACTCCGTCCTCCCATGCGCCACGTTGATAGGATATGACGTTTGCCGCGCTGAAATCAGGGGAACAGACGGGTGGCCCGCGAACAATGGGCTGAGCCACAAAGGTGCCGAGCTCCTCTTGCTCCTCTCCACGATTCAAGTCGGGATGCAGGCATTTGTCCAGCTGGCCCAGGGTGTCCCTTGGGTGTCCCTTGGGTGTCCCTCCGGTTGTTCTCCTGGCCGTGGAGACCCTGGGACCCCGTTTGCCACACTACGTATGTGCTGAGGGCCACCAATCGCGTTATCGTAGCTCTGGAGCTGTTGTGAGTCCAGATCATCAGATGAGCGGAAGCTGGACAGTGTGGTGTGTCCACGTATGGAGGACACCAACACCCCTTGATCCACGCTGCTACGCCATTGAAACTTGCCAAAATAACAACGCAGTAGCCTCGGGTGCATAATTGTCTGTGTGGCTAAGGGGCAAGGGGTCATCACGTAGATCATGGAGTGTCCAGAGAGGTGTGAGGCCTCTGACTGACCCCATCTTGCGCAAGGTGGCAGCTGTAAGCTTATAAATAGTCCCGTCCCTCCCCATTGAATCCAATTTCTTCTTCTCTCTTTGAATTCAAGCACTCTCTTCACAAAATCCATATTCACACATCTTCTTCTTATTCACAATGGGTTGGTTCGACGGTATGATGAGTCCCGCAGCCACTTGTGTGACGACGTTTGTCTAACTGGTTTTGCAGATAACTCTGATCAGGCTCAGGCCTACGAGGAGGTCACCCAGCGACCTCACGAAGCCAAGTGGTCTCACGAGCTCATCGGCGGTGCTGCCGCTTATGAGGCTGCCAAGGCCTACGAGGACCACGTTGCCCAGAACGGTGAGCAGCATTGTCCCCTGTTGACTTTTCATATCGCATTTCATGTTCTAATATCAACTGCTTAGGCCACCCTGACGAGCACGCCCAGGCCAAGGAGATCCTCGCCGGTGCCATCGGCTTCTTCGTCGACCGCGAGGTTGAGACCAAGGGCCTCGACTTCATCGACCGTGAGCGTGCTAAGCGCCACGCTCAGGACCAGGCCGAGGAGCAGCTCAACAACCAGTACGGAGACCGATGGTAAATACAGTCAGATAGAACAAGAAAAAATCGACAGTATCATTGAAGCCAATCGTTTCGTCTAAGACGCGTGTCTTGATGCGGGGTTGTGAGAACCCCTCCATGAAGCTCTCTCATAAGCTTTGGTGTGTCCCATAGTCGGTGAGATGATGTTATCTGCTGCATCTGTCTCGCGACTGGCGAGCTAGGGGCTCGTAAGCGTGATCAAGCTGCAGTACTGCATGTAGCTGGCGTGGCAGGGTGCTTCCAGCTTTGCGTGAATTGTGATCCAAGTTTCACTGTAAACCAATATAACCCGCCCCTGGGTCTGAGTGACGATAGTGGTTGGCCAGCCGGGAAACGATTGCCGATTAGCCCCAAGACCATGTCAGTTGCTGCATGTATAGTGGCTGAGAAAGCTTGCTCGCTGGAGAAAGCTTGGCTTGGACCAGCTTCTGGGTGAAACGCCCAAAGCATCTTCAGCAGCGAAAGGGTCGCTTCAGGGATCTTGAGCGGGGCTCATCGACCAGAGCCACAGCTGGTGGATCGAATCAGGTCTGGGAGCTTGCCGTGTATCCGGAGGAGCGCTGCGGAGGCTCACCGTTTCCTCGAGCTTTGCTGTTCTGGCCCTTTTGAGCTAAAGACGCGCCGCACGGAATAGCGAACGTGGCTTGCCATCTGAGACTGGGCTTGCGCTAATGGGAATAGGAGTTGGGCAAAGGACCCCTCTTGAAGCTATTGCCATTCAGTGACCTGGCCTGAAGCTATCAGCGAAAAGATGCCAGAACGTACCATGAAGTTTTTGAGATGGAAATCTTGTTTTCCGGTGGTGGAAGTACGAGTAATTCTGTGGCAGGCTGGTGAACGAATGGTGGAAAGTCCATGCGGTCGCGGACTATCGCAAATTCCGAAAGGCGACCGGTACATCATCCATGTACTCTTGACACCTGGATGACTGCCCACCTCATGCAGGGCTCTGGCTTCTATGACGAGCACATTGTAACTTTGGGGCGTCAAGCTGCAGTATATTAATCCCCGCGAGCTCAAGAATTAAGCTTATCCGGCCGTTGCAATAGTCTGTGCGACAGCTGCCAATGACTGGGTGCTCGTACGATCTCTGTACGACCCGAGTTGATTAACCCAGCCCTCATATACTAAGGTACCTCATTCATCATCCACGCAACATCCTACTAGAAGATACCTATCAAGAAGTCATTGTGAACAATTTCCGATATGACAGCGCTCAACGCTCTCTCTTTTTCATTTCATCTACATACGACACGCAATAGCTGGCTTAAACATCTAGATATCCTCCCACCAACAAAAACACCTTCACATTTTGTCACCAATAAACATCCGTTTCTATCTTGGTACTCCGAACCTCAAGCATTTAATCGAGCTTGATGCTCCAGTTTTCTCCAACACGAACACCAACGCGGTTGATAACTGCATAATAAGCTCCGTCGGCAGCGTGGTAGTCCACATTGGCAGACCAGGTGCGTCCTTCTGATTGGACTTGCACCTCCTTTCGATTCCACACATCAGGAGTGCCGCCGACAACAATGATCTTTTGCACGTGGACATCTCGCATAGCCTTGAGCCACTTGCCGGGCTTAATCTTCTTTGTGTCGCGTCCCTCAGCATCAGTCGAAGAGAGGACATTAGGCGTAAGAGTGAACTTCCGGTAGATGTATTGACCTTCCAGATAATCGTAGCTATCACCATCATCAACGTACAGCTCTCCCTCGGCCTCGGAATCCTTGGAAACGGAGATGACTAGAGTGTAATCGTCGAAACGCATGAGAGCGCTTGAGCGACGGGGGATATCACGACGGGTGATGATGTGACCTCCTCGGATCAACATTGGAATGCGATCAATCGGAGCGTCAAGAGTGACGTGCTTGCCCTGTTCCGTCTTCACCGTCTTGTAGGTAAAGTAATCATAGTAAATCTCATCATCGGGGATCCAGATGTCGGTTGAGTACTTGTCTTTCTCTGCAATCGGCTTGACAAGCAAACCAGTAGATCCCAGGAAGAATTGGTCATCAATTGCCAGGCCTCCCTCCGAAGAAGGATGAGTCCAAAACATTGGGCGGAGAATAGGGCTGCCATCGCGATTTGCGTAGAAGAAAGTAGTATACCATGAGGGAAGGAGTGAGTATCGGAGTCGTAGCGCTGCAGTCGCAATGGCAGTGTATGGGTCACCCAGCAGGTATGGCTCACGGCGACGAGTGTCGATGTGAGCGTGGGCTCGGAAGAATGGGTAGAACGCAGCCGTCTGGTACCAACGGGTAATCAATTCGCTTTCGGGATCTCCAAAGAAACCAGCGACATCAGCGCCAGAAAATGGAAATCCAGAGATGCCTTGGTTAATAAGCATGGTAATAGAGGTCTGGAGGTGGCCCCAGTCCGCCAGATTGTCACCCGTCCACATGGCGCCGAAGCGCTGAGAGCCAGAGAAGAAAGCTCGAGTAAGCACAAAGGGGCGTCGGAACTCGCCCTTTTTACGGCTCTTGAGAGCTTCAAAGGTAGAGTGGTGATAGGTCATTCCGTTCAGATTGTGGACATCTCGGTGCTCCCAGTCATCAAAGTGAAGGTTGTCCTTGGGCATGGTGGTCTCAGGGCCGTGGAAGACTGAGGGCTCATTCATATCGTTCCAGATGAAGGTGTTCTCCATTGTACCGTTGAAGTTCTCGTACTTGTAAAGAGTTTTCCACCATTCGCGAGCCTTGGGGTTGAAGCAGTCAATCCAGTTTGACAGACCGGGCCAGCAGTCGCCCTCATAGATTTTGCCGTCCTTGTCGTGAACAGCAAGATCCAAAGATTGGAGTTGCTCATTGATCGGATAGTTGTCAACTCTCTTGATGTGGGGATCGATAATAACCACAAGTTTCCTGCCATGACTGTCCAGCTGCTTACCAATGCTGATGGGGTCAGTGAACGAATGAGGATCAAAAGTGAAGTATTTGATCTCATCAGTGTACTCAATATCCAGCCAGATAACATCGTAGGGGATCTGCCACTTGTCGAATCTGCGGTCCACATCCTTGACATCATCTTCAGAAATATAGTTCCATCGGCACTGGTGGTATCCGAGAGCAAACTCTTGAGGCATAGCGGTAGTTCCGGTCAGCTCGCCATACTTCTTGGAGATGTCTTGAGGAGTCGGGCCCAAAAAGACAAAGACGTCAAAAATACCGGCCTCAGAGATCCAGTGAGTTTGGGTGCTGCTGGGGGCTTCGGCATTCAGACTGAGAGGGTTGCTGCTGCCCTTGGTCTTGATGATATCAACCCAAGTATCGGCAGCATTGAGCCACAAGAGACCGACCGAGGAATCTTTTTTGTGAGCTTGCATGAAGGGGATTGATCCGTAGAGTGTCATAGGGCTATCGAGAATGTACTCAAAGACATCGGCATTATACATGCGATACGGCTCGTCGTAGTTGCCGTCGCCACCTCGGGTCTGCTTCAGAGAGAGAGGCCCAGTGTGTTCGGGAATACCGTAGACATGCTCGTATCCATGGAACGAAATGTCGAGGGCCACACTTTCAGGGCCACGAGGCTTGGTATCTGTACTTCCACCAAAGGTTTCATCCCACCAAGTGCTTTCTTCTTCAGGGCTCTCTTCTCCCTCCGGCCTTTCGGTCTTTGGTCTCCAGTGCTCGAAGTTGAACAGACCACGTTCGTTGAATTTGATATGAGAAGCACCATCTCTCCGGAAATCAATTGCAAAGGGCGACAACTTGATGACAGCCTCGAATTTGCCTTCAGGGCCGTACTGGACATTGATCTGAGAGTCATCCTGGTGGACAATTTCGGCCTTCAGATCCGGCTCCAAACCGCCAATAATGGCCCATTTGGCGGCCTCATTGTAGCGCTCTTTTCTTGCGACGCTGCCGTGCCTCAGCTCAATATCCTTGTTCTGACGTCTCTCCTCGTCAATGGTGACACGGGCAACACCCGATTGGAGGAACGAGATTGTAACAGGCAGTCGGACCTTTTCGCCCGCGGCATTGATCGTTTTGAGGATGACAGCCTGGATCTGACCGTCTTTTAGAGAAGGGGAGTCGAGGGCGACTTGATAGGGAGAGATCCACGTCGAGCTCTCAGAAGCGGCTTTATCCGCATAGTCACGGTTTCGTTTGCAGAACCCAGCCTGGGCGCACTTTTTGAAGTCGTGTTCCTTGACAGCCACTGGACGCTTCATCATCAGCAAAAGAAGTTTCTAAACAAAAATGATCATTCATCATACAGGCTGGCCCAATTAGGCATAATAATGCACTCAGAAGGCTGAGGAGTGCTGTCCACTTCCAGGACAGCCCCATCGTCGACCTCATGACGAGGGCGAGGTTGGGTAGGTAAACAAATCAAGGGCGTGGTACAAAAGACGTCGTTCAAATGCAGGCAATCACAAGCCACATTAGTTCTCGGACAGATCAGTAATACACAGCCTCATCCAGACAGTCAGCTGAGGCTATGCGGTGATGCTGGTGATAGAATCCCTTCCAGAGGTGTATCTGACACCGTTAGGATTGGGAAACGTGGAGTCGAGGTTAAGCTGTCCGTTTTGACCTCCTCGACAGCTCTCAATCGGGCATAGGCCTAAAATTAGACACGTTCCGCTCCCAGCCCGACCGCCATTGTTGGAGGGGTCTGCCTCTTTAGATGCACTGTATTCAACAATGCGATATAGCAGACGTGTTAGATTCATATCGTACCCTTTTATCCAGCACAAGCCAAGCGCTGGATTGACACTGTACAATCGGGATCTGAGAATGAGTGAGGCTTCTGCTTTCTTTGGTGGTTCTGAGACGAATTGTATTAGACAGCCACCATTGTCGACTTGAATTTGACCTGTCTCGAGCCTACGAACCGATTATTAGTCCAGATCTTGCCTGTTTAATTGTACGTACTTGAAATCTCTCACCCCACAGATCTACCTTTTATGTCGTCAACCATCACAAGCCCCTATCTAATACGGTCCTTCTGAAAGTACCTACTTCTCATATAGGTATAGGGACATTGTCGAGAAGAATTCAGTCCAAACCCATCGCACTGTACAACTGCCAACTGTTCTCTTTTTTTGCTTTTTTTACTCCCGAAACCACCAGCAAATCACCATGCCTGAACCCCACCACGAGGACCCCGCTTCAGGCCCAAAGTCCACTCAGGAGATCCCGCAGCCAAGGGGACAACAGCGACACAACCCGCTACTGAGGTGGACAACGGTAACCCTCCCCCCACCAATTTTCTTCGTCCCGCTACTACTTCTCGCCGCCTTTTATCTTCTCTTTTCTTCCTCTCCTCCTCAAGTCCAACAATCCTGTTCACTTCAGCACATCCCGCCAGTCCAACCAGTATCCTATACCCCTCCTTCCACTCCAAAAACAGTCGCCATGGCTTCCACCGAGCAGACGTGAGAATCACCCCGCCATCTACCCCTCCATCGACAAAAGTTTGTGCGGGAATCTAACCCACTCGATAGCTTCATTGCCATCAAGCCTGATGGTGTCCAGGTAAGCTGCACTCGATGCTGTTCCTCTCGTTGTCAAGGTCCTCTGTTCTGACTTTTTACTACAGCGTGGCCTGATCGGCCCCATCATCAGCCGCTTCGAGAGCCGTGGGTAAGAATTTCGATCGAACCCCTCCATGCGATCGACAGAAATTGACAAGACAATAGCTTCAAGCTCGTTGCTATCAAGCTCACCCAGCCCGGAAAGGAGCACCTCGAGGCCCACTGTTCGTCCTCCCAACCAAATACCACTCAGGAGCACTGTTATTGACTGACTTGTCTAGACGCCGACCTCAAGGGCAAGGGCTTCTTCGATGGCCTCATCAGCTGTAAGGATCCAGCCAATACCGAATAAAGCAGGCTCCAAACTAACTTTTCCTCAACAGACATGAACTCTGGCCCCATCTGCGCCATGGTCTGGGAGGGCCGTGATGCTGTCAAGACCGGCCGCAGTATGTTCCCTCGATTTCTTACTCTGTGACAATCCACTAATCCATTCGCTCAGCCATCCTCGGTGCCACCAACCCTCTTGCCTCTGCCCCTGGCACCATCCGTGGCGACTACGCCATCGATGTCGGCCGCAACGTCTGCCACGGCTCCGACTCCGTCGAGAACGCCAAGAAGGAGATTGCCCTCTGGTTCAAGGACGGTGAGGCCGTCTCCTACAAGGCTTCCCAGTTCGACTGGATCTACGAGAAGGAGTAAATTTGTCTTTTATGACAAAGCTCTGAAGCAGCTGTAAAGCTTTACAGTCACTGTACCGTTGAATAGGTTGCAACAGGGTAGAAAATAAAAAAAAAGAAATTGCTGAACTTTTGTTTCTTCGCGTTCGTTTACGGCCTTCGTGCCAGTGAGGACTTGATTCTAACCAGTATGTTTGCGAACCATGGCGTAGCCCACACGCTGCCGATGATTCGGACAGGCAGGAGGGCCTTCGTTATTGCGTAGGCTAAGGCGACCTCGACAAGGATCTTGTACTTTTGCTCTCCCTTCTCCCATCGCTGTATAGCGTCCTCCACGTGTGCGTCTTGGCTCGTGGTCCCAGGCGTAAGCTGTGGAGATGTGCTGCTGTCCTCCTGCCCAAAGCCAAACCAACCTTTTCGCTTAAAATACTTTTCAAACCTGTATACCCCTCCTTGCACGTACTCGCCAAAGTGCTCAGTCATGTACGAGATGGGCACGTAAGTGGTGTAGTGAAACAGGGCAAAGAGCCCAAACAGAGGCACAATCGCCGTCAACTCGTGTAGAATCATGAACGAAACGACATGCGAAACAGGGGCATTGCGGAGGCCGTTTGTGTATTTTTGGAGGCGCCTTGGGAGCTTGGCCGTCAGGCGATCCAGCCGCGATATGCCGCTCGCTTCGGTGGACTGGGGCCGGATGGAGGGGCGCAGGTGGAGCGCAGGAGGGCGTGACCGAAATGGCGAACGCCAATTGAAGGGGATGCGAGCGCGAGACATGGCAGATGGAGGCGGGTTTTGTGACAGAAGCAGGTTGTTGGAGGGAAGTTTTGGGCTGTGATAAGCATGGAGCTCAAATCGTGAGCTACCTTGTGGGAACGCATCGCTGTAGTGGGGCTCGAGTGCGCCGAAGTGCCTAAAAGCCCCAGCGTTTTGTGACTGAATCATATCGCCTTTTGGCTATATTCCGTAAATATCTATGCAATTTGACAAAAGAGAAAATGCTCTTTTTTAACCCATAACGTGAATATCAAGCGTTATTTCCCTTCATATGCCCGAAAAAACAAAACGCCGTTTAATTCTCCAAGTTGAAGTGTCCGTCCAGCAGTGTCAACTATATTCCTTAGCCTAGCCCACCCATATGCCCCTATCCCTGTATAACAAAGAACGCCAAAGTATCTGTGATAGTCCGTGTATAAATCGTAATTCTCATAATGTCGCAGTAGCCTATCGACTTTTCATCTGCATTTTTGGATGATTAATTTCCTTCAGCCAAATTAGGGCATATTCTAGGTGACTCACCATTTGAGGCATGCTTCAGGCATCAGTCAAGCAGCGGGACATTGTCGTTGAACAGGTCTTGGTTATGAGCCAAAGTTGGCTCTCCCGCAATCTTCTTATATGGCGTGCCCCTGCTGCTGATTTTGTTGTACAAGCTGCTTCTTCCACCAGCAGCCTTGATCCATTGGTAGCAAGCAACAAGTCTTTGTGCCATGACTGCTTGTGTGTAGTGGATGGTGGTGATATTTTGGATTCGGCAACAGATGAAGAATTTTGCAGGGATAATGGCCGCGATACCAGTCGTTTGTTTTCTTTGAATATTTGCCTGTCGACGATGTCTATTGCGGGTATGATGAAATATCAAGGCACTTCACAGACATGACAGCTTATATAGATGCTTGCCACCAAATCACGTAAGGACTAAGTCGACGCATAAAAAAGGTGCCCCTCGGTTTCCTGCACAGCCCCTGAACAGTTTGGTTGGGCTCTGGAGTTTGCCCCAATGTTTGCCCAGGCCATCATACAGGGAGAGCTTCACTTTGGTTCGCCATCCGAATCTGAAACGAGAAACATGCCGGGGCTCCTGGCGCTTCTGGACTGATTCGCCCCAAAGTGCCGGACCCCTGACGAAGGCTTTTGGCCAATCAATGCTGCTGACGGTGCAGACCGGGGCAAAATCCGTTCGATAATCATGAGCACACCTCGAGATAATGAAACGCTATCGCGCAACCGCTATCAGCTAAGCCTCCCTGCAGACCGTACAAATAGACAGCGAAGCCTTTGTCGACGTTGCGGTGAAGGGTCGGTAAGACATGGACACTGTTCGTATTTTGTTGTAGCGGGTAAGATCTTGGCATGTTACCCAAGGTCGCAAACTTTACAGCGCCAAAGGGACATCGCGGCTAGTGACAGGCGCGCGGCATCGAAACAGCTGATTATGGCAGCCACAGAGCCATAAAAATAGAGACGAGACGATGTTTGTGTTTCGTACTCGTACTCGGCCGGCTCGCTTTTGTGTTGCCTCATATTATGGGATTGAAACTTGTCCAAACATTTTCCTTCCAGGAGGCCGCCCTCAATTTTTCATGCGTTCTAACTATAGCTATGCCGCATACCACCTGCCATAACACTGTTTGTTGAAGCGCCTAGACACATGTAGGTGCAAGACGGCAGTTAATAGGAATGGATGTTTGAGTTGAGAGCACTTTCACTATAATCATCCATTGTGCCTGCACCATTTCGATATTTTGCGGATGAAATTGATTGCACAAGTTGGCGACTATCGATGCTTCGAGGCCAGCTAACTCTCACGATCATTTTCTACTGTAAATCCAAACACCTCCGCGATACACGTTCTTAATGCGCATTAACTGTCCATGTCGTTTAGAAACACGTCATTTAAATCTATCGCCAAATTTGGATGCTGAATGCTCAGATGCCCATTTCGCTGCAAATATAGAGTGATAGCGTTTTCCATCAGTGTCTCGGTCTCCTTTGCTCGTGCACCTCACCAGACTCGGGCTCACAGCCACAAACTGACGATGGTAACATGATTGAAACCGTTGGGAGATAATTAGCCGGTGCAGCCGCTACACGTCCAAGTTGCTTCCTTTATGATATTGAAATCCCACCATGGGCGGTGAGCTTGTCTCAAGTTGGTTGCTGCCTTCCTCGTGAAGCAACATCTTTGACCGCCCCCAGCACAATAAATTCTGAGTTTGGAAAGCATCAAGATGCCTCTACCTGCTCAAAACCACGCCGGCACGTTCACATCCGATGTCACCTGCACACTTTGTCGCCTCGAGACACTCTTTCTTCCCTCACCTAGCACATCTCTTGCCTCAGTGACCGGCGATGCTTCCTCAACACAGTCCCAACATGACGAATTATGGCGGTGAAACAGATTGTAGCTGATCAATGTCTACAGTATCTCTTCTTCAAACTTCTCACTTGTTCCAAACTTCTACTTTCTTTCCTAAACTCCACCTCCACTCATTTCTCTGGCATATCCAGCAAAGCCTCAACTGTTCCAGCCACTCCAGCTTGACTTTCTTCAATCGTTCTTTGTTCCCACTGTTGTTCACCTGTCCTGACAATCTGCTTGATAATGGCCATCTTCAAGCTCGCTGCCGGCCTTGTCGGTACCATCGGCCTCCTCAAAGCTGTTCAGGCCCAGCAATTCCGCAATGAGGATCTCATCCTCTGTGACTGTGGAATCGGAGACAACCCTAACGAGCCGGGATGGTCCACTTCTCGCCAGATGAACTGGTACCAGGACATCAACTGGCCCAGTTCCGCGTACAAGTATCCTGATGCTCCCGACATGGCTGTCGAAATCCCCTTCAAAGAGGGTTGGTATCCATGGGTTCCCGCAGGTGCAACTGCCACAATGCCTAATGGTGATGTCTGGACGGCGTATATTGAAGATGGCACTCCAGACGGCTTCAAAGCTGGAAGTGCCGTCACCACCAAAGAGAGTGGTCAAATTCTCAACTGCTGGGCTTACCGTGGTCGTCCCGTTAGTGCTGCTCTCAACAAAACCGTCAACCACGATGCCATCTGCTGGAGTGCCTTTGTTTGCAATCGCGACAACCATCCGCCGCCCCGCCCTGCGGATATGGGCTCCCAGACTTCGACATTGACCACGTCTTCTGCAGCCCCTTCTACTACCTTCTTCTCTCAGGCGCCTCCCCAAACACCTGTCCCTACTCCGAGCAATGGTGGCCATCCCGTGCCAACTTCCACTCCTCACACTGGTCAGCTTGCTATCTATTCCACTCTCAGTCCTCGCTTCATTAATTGGCAAAACACTTGGGGAGCTTTCATCAACAATTTTGTCTGGGATCAAACCACTGGCAACTGCGTTGGGGGCCCCATCAAAGGACAAGGCTACACTATCAACGTTGAGTGTGCGGGAGTGAAGGTCGACGATGACACTCACATGACGCTTCTTCTCATCAAGGCCCTCCGTGATGTCGGCCTCAAGAGTTTGTGGTTTAACCAGAATCCCGTCATCCCTGGGATCAACGGAACCAATGTGACCGCACCCAGCTGGGTCGTCATGCCAGAAGCTTTCACCATCAGAGCCACCGACTTGTCTACCCGCAAAGTTGTCGGTTACCTGTCATACGACACCAAGTATGATGGCTTCCTCAGTGGTCCATGCTCGGCATGCGAAACCGCCCGCTTCAACTCGGACTTCTTCAACCCCATTATTTCTGCTGTCCAGGGCAGCTATCCGGTGTACAACAACTTTACCATCGAGGCTCAGTGTAGCCCTTGGATGGCCTGCGCCTAACCAGCACCTCGCGCTTGTTGGGGTCTTTTGGTAGCTTTCGGTATCTCTATGTGTCAACAAGACGCTATGGCTTGACCTGTTGTCATTAGGTATCTATTGGAATGGTTGAGGAGGACGAAGGGTCATCTTTACACTAGTTGCTCAATACTATAGATGTATGTATGTTGCCCTAATACAAACTCATTTTGTTCATCGACTCTGTTCATCTGAGCATCCACCTGTTTGGCGGTAATGTAATTGTAAGCAAGTGTTTACCACCTGTCTGTATGTTTCATCCTATACATCCATGTATGCGTGTACGTCTTTATGTATGCCCCATTTGCTCTATTCATATAAAAAATGTGACGTTGATCGTTTCTGTTCCCTTTTTCTTCACACATCTGAGCCGTCTGAATAGTAGTCGAATGCTGTAGGAACTTGAACAGGCTTGCCGTTGGAGGCATCAGGATCAGCCTCTACCTCTAGCACAGGCTTGGTTGCCACATTAATCGGTGGAGGTTGGACGCTTGGTAAAAAATCTTGCTGCCTCAGAACAGAAGTCATCTGTCTCGCCCATTCCCATGGCCTCTCATGCCCACCCGGAAGACTGTTGAAGTACTCCCACCCCATGACGCCACCGAACCGCTCATGACGGCCTCGGAGCAAATTCAGGACGGCAGAGAGAAACTCCCACATGACAAACCCACTGCCATTGGCTGGGTTTGTAACAAGCCCGATGACAACCTTTTCGATAGGCCAGCCTTTTCGTATGATCATTTCGTACATGATGGGGTTGCTCATATCACCCCAGCCACAGTAGAATTGAGCATTGTACCATGAGATTTCATGGCCGCGCATGACTTCCAAGGCCTCGTAGTCGAAGCCGCTCAGATTACTCCTATGGTCCAGGAGAGCGGCGGCGACGGGCGCAAGCGTGATGAGGAAGCTTTTGCCAAAGTCGCTTCTCAGGCGGTCAATGAGCTTGACGACGCCGCCCAAAGACATTTCCTCTTCGACGTCGAGGTCCAGGCCGTCGAGCCCACGCGCGCGAATCATGTCTCGCAAGGGAAGATAGTATCTTTCGAATTGCGCGTCAGAGCCATCGAGGCGTGTGTATGAGCCTTTGGCGGCTCCGCCGAGCATGCCCAGGACTTTGACGCCGGAGGCTTGGAGGATGCGGAGCTCGGCCCAGAGTGTTTCGAAGCGTGGATGGTGAGGAGGGTGGTCGTTGAGGGTGATGTGGTTTGGGTCCTCGTTGAGGTGGATGGCGGCGAGGATGAGATGCGTTAATGAGATGCCGGGCTGGGTGAGGAGTGGGAGGGGAGAGATGAGTTTGCCGGCGGAGTCATGGTGGGTTTGGTAGTAGGTGATGATCCTGGGGAGAGGTTTCGCGCCTTGTGGTATTGGAGGCATGGGGGATAGAATGTGAATGAAGTAGAGCAAGATGTTGGAATAGCAGTGAATATGCGAAGGGCTAGAGTTGAGATGGCGGGTGTCCAGCTGGTATGAGCTCTGGTGGGGGGTGGCAGGACCCCGCTATCGAGAGACGGCCAGCCTGGTGAGCTTATAGGAATCTATTGGGCAACATCACATCACATGCATGCGGCTGACAAGTACATATATCGAAGTACAAGATATTCTAGCAAAATGGAACGCATCTAGTCTAATAGGCCCTACGATTTTATTTATGATCCAAGTTCATCTACCTCGATATATCCAAGGCTTCACCAATCAATACACGTATATCGCCAGCAATGATACAGGTATATAAGCCATGATACTTCTACAGCCCCAACGTCAGAAGTTCGAAAAGTAATCAAGCCAACAACATTCTTGAATCCAATCCCCAAATTTAAGCTTTATCCCAGCTGTTGCGTGCTGATCCGTCAGTTACCTTATCCCCTCTGACCGTGCTGCCCAGGCATCGTCCAGGGTTCCATCCAGCAAAGAGGAGCACTGCCGCCGCTACTGGCGCAAATTCCAAACAAGCAAAGTAAGTCTCATTCGATTGTATGGATCCGTTCAGTCCCTGGGCCGTTTCTGCAAGTCGGAAGACTGTTCGCAGATACACCAGAATCGTCACAGCAGCGAAGACGAGAGCAAAGGTATCAAGATGGCGCCGACGAAGAGCGCGTCTGGCACGCCACAGGAAACGTCCTGCCACTACAATGAACACACCGATGGAAAAGACTTGGTAAGCCAGGCCGCCCAAGAGAATGTTGTTGGCAAATGTTGGGTCTTTGTGCTTTGACTCTTGGCTGCCGATGAGAGCGGCTCCAGCGACCTGGGTAATTGTTGATATGACGTCGGATAGGACAAAGAACCACATGATGACCTTGGGCGAGAGAGACGAGTACTTGGATCCTAGTCGAGAGATGAGGGCTGACAGAATGGTGTATATCCCGGCGGCGAGGAAGACGGGCGCAGTGACGATGAAGAAATAGTTGAGAATGAAGAAGATCAAGTTATAGGGATCCTTCTTCGCCGAGAGAGAGCGTGCGACGTAGCCAACGATTTCGAAGAAAAGGCCGACGGAAAACGGGAAGAACCACCAGCTCCTGTAGCAGATTGTCTGGGCCAGATGGATTACTAGCATGAGCGAGAACCAGACTGCCGCAAATACGGCGAGGGAGAAGGATGGTGTGTAGCCATAGATGATGACTGGTACATCGTGTTTGCCATTGGGATTTGGAAAGTTTGGATCGACATAACCGCGGGCTGGTGCCTCTGTGTTAGTCAAGTCGGATTTGGATGGGGGAAAGGCAATAACTTACAAGTTGCTGCGTTTGCGCTCATGGTAAACTAAGGGAATTAGCAGATGTAAGAATTGAAAATTGGTTAAATTAAGAATTGCGAAACAAAAGAAAGAAAATGGTCATATAAAGCTGTTTGTCTTCTGCCTTCTAGCCTTGACTTTGGGAGAGCATGTCTATCTTATATCTTCCAAGTGTAAGAGTAGTCAAGGTAGCGTTTAAGCTTGCCCAGCCACAAACCAGGACCAGAGATCTCAATTCATCGACAATCTCTGTTTCCAGCTGTGCCCTCGTAAGCATAGCTCTAGAATTACGCGTACGAAACGAATCAGGCAGATGAACCCGCACGGGGCTGGTAATAAGTACCGCTATCTTGCTTCCAATCCTGCATGGTCAGAATCGCGGTCTTTAACATCTTCCGCGTACCTGAACATCACTCTTACCACTACAGTTAGCGACAACTAGCCAGTCTGCGGATACGGCTTAATTCCTCAAATTGAGTATTGCAAAATTTGATTGGTAAATATCCTATATTATAATGCGGATAAGCACCCAACAATACAAATATTGGGAGCATCGCTTTTCATGATTCCACCGTCAAGCATATCGGCACTCCTCTGACAACGTGCCGCTCTCAGTGGAGCATCTCCGTCGGTCATCGGTGGTCCACATCGCCGATTGGTGTCCGTATTTGCTTCAAAAGCAGCGGCGGCGCTGAATCAATTTCCGCTTGGAGCAATGCAGGGCCGCCTTTTGGGGTTTGGCTAAGCCTCAGGGCTGAAGGCGTCGTAATAGGGGAGCCTTCAATTCGTCATGGTGGCTTTCTAAAGGCGCCGCAAGTCGAGCGCTAGACGTGTGAAGCCAGAGGTTAGTACTACAATATGACAATGGGAATGCGGATTATCCGATTCATATAGAACATTTCCATCGATATCACCATCTCCCCTATTCAATTAGCCGTAATGGAATTGTCAACATTAGCAGAGATCAATTGTATCGTCATTAAATTATCATATGTTACCCAAGGTAGATAGACATCGTAAGAGTTCACATGTTGGAAGTTTGTAGTTAGAAGTCCTGAGCATTGAGCTGCTTGAAGAGCGCTTAGAGGCCCCGCTTCTGATCAAGTAGCTGATTCCGAATTTTGCCGCAACTTTTCCGAATCAAGCTCAGATTGCTTCACTGAGCTCATGAGCTTCAGTCTCCCCAACCCTTCTGGAACATCGCTGCGGCGATGGCATCCAAACGATCTCTAGTGTCGCGAAACGGGCATCTCCGTCTACTGACGGGGTCGAAGCCCCCCGTCCTTTCATCAGTGTGTCCATTCTGCTCGCTCTCTCCAGCATCTCGAGCAGTCAAGACTCGATCAAGGCCAGGTCTCAAGTCTCAAAGATGGCAATCGACGTCATCAGCTGCAGTGCTCGCCTCATCAAATGCTCGCAATGAACTTGAGAAGACTCTCCTAGAGCTCCAAAGGAAAATTCCGGAGCTGGTCAATATCTCGAGGCTGCAATTGGCGCTCCAGGGACTGCGCCATGCGCCTGGCCGTGAAGCGATCAGAGTTGCGATTCTAGGCATTGCCAACGGCTCGGAAGGAAGAGACGCTGCACGAAAGGTTCTGAAAGCACTCATCGTGGATCCATTGGTTGATGAGCAGGAGTGGGAGAGGAGGCTTGACGAGCATGACACCAGCAGGCCATTGATCATTCGAGTCGGGTCCAGTCAAGGGCAGGCTACTCGCTTGGAATCATCTAAGCACAACTTGCTGGATGTGTTGGAGGTTTCTTCTGCTGAACTAAATGGACTCAATCTAGAGCTTCTTCTGATGGACGCGAATGTGCCTGTCAACGGATCAGGCCTAGCTACCGTTGAATCGCTTGAGGAGTCTGTCCTTGTCCCGGCTGTTGATTTGGATTCTGCCGATGAGCATACTACTCCTATGACAACGCCTGTTCACCAAGCACTCTTGGTGGCCGATGGACTAACTGGAGCTGTTGCAATTTCTGGGTTGCCGATACTTGATTGCCCGGACACAATCACTGCCGCTGTCAACCTAAAGGGGTTTTCGAAGGAACAGCTAGGGGCCAATTTCACAGTGATCGACACCTCGTTGGCGGAAGAGGCTATTAAGCTATTCCGCCAGGGCCCCCAGAATGCCATGTCGTACGAGCAGCGTTGGTCTGCGAGCAACCTAGGTCTATTGGTTGCATGGCTCAAAGCCGGCCTCAAAGCCGCTGGTGATGAAGCGACCAAGCCAGCAGTTCGAAAGCTGATTGCATCAGTTTTACAAAACGCCCTCTCGGCGATTGAGACTGAGTCTACGAGCAGGAAATTGTCGCGCGAGTTGTCTCACTCAATGATCAGCCCCGAAATGCGCGCTATGAACGAGGGTCTTTCGAAATGGGCCCAGAATGCACACGCCGAGCTGCAAGAGCAGCTTGACTTGGCTTTCTCAGGACGCCGTTGGAGGAAGTTGGGATGGTGGAAGCTGTTTTGGCGCGTGGATGATGTTGCGATGCTGACAAACGAGATCTTGAGCCAACGCTTCTTGCCTACCTCGGAACAGGAGCTGGTGTATCTCACTGGACGGATTGCCCAACTTCAAGGCGTAGCTGGACAGTATTCGCAGCCTACATCTTCTCGCGAGGCTCTTCCTGAGGGTCTGTCAGCTGGCTCTGCCAAAAACGAGCCGGTGATTCCTGTTGTCCCTCGATCGCGTCTTCCCAAGTGGCCAGGACACATTGCGTTTACGCGACGCTATATTCAAAACGAGACTGTTCCTGCCCTTCAGTCACTGGCTCAACAATTGGTTGTCCAATCCTTAGCCACGTCGTCCGTCACATCGTGTCTGGCAGCACTACTATATGTATCGTCATTTTCATCAACGATATTTGAGGCCGGTGCCGTGGCAGCTCTCGGCGTTGTATACAGCCTTGGCCGAATGCAGAAGAAGTGGGAGACTGCTCGTGAGTTTTGGGAAGGCGAGGTTCGAGAAGAAGGCCGCAAAGCTATCAGAGCTGCGGAAGAGAGTGCCGGAGGGGTCCTCGATGGGGTTCAACAAAATAAGCTGTCGACCCAGAGAATCAAGGAGTTGGAGCAAGCTAGTGAATTGGTGGCCAAGGCGGAAGACGCGCTGGCACGGCTAAAATAGAACATTGACATTGTGTACGAATATGGACAGGAATAGATTTTGTACGAGTATGGAAAGGCAATTGAGCCCTATGACACATGTATATCTAGATGATTTGCTCTAGAAACGAAGCTCAAAAGAGTTTGAGCCTCGCTCAGCCGCGCCTATCCTACGTAACTTCAGACTGCCATTCCGACTGCCCACTTTGCCATGGTATCTTTTGTCGCTCTCAGCACAACATTACCTTATATTGCCACAGTATTTTTTTTCTTCTCTCTCTTTCTCTCGTATAGAAAAGCACGGAAACCCATAAATCCCAAACGCCAAGCCCATGTTTCCCCCCCTCATCACGACGCACAATAACTTCTCCCCGTCTCGCACAATAGAGAGACGCTCTTTACCGGCCACGACCACCACTGGCACGAGCACGGCTGACCGTCGCACGACCTCTCGCCAGACCAACACCCCTACCCCGTACGTTGCGGCTGCGGAACATGGGCGCGTTGCGAAGCATGTCGGGGACGATGAAGAAGCGGACGTGGGATCCTCGGATGTAGACCTGGTCGAGGTGGGAGACGCGGCCGTCGCGAGCGGTGACGGTGATGTCCTTGAGCTGGACGTTCATGTTGTCCTCGGCTAGCAAGACGACATGTGTTAGTTTCGATTTTCTTGAGCGCAGTGGCCTACAGATTGAGCGCTGGGGCAATTGGGAGGGAAGAGTTATACCTTCGAGGAGCTTTCCGCGGTATGTCTGGCCCGACGTGATTTCGAGGGTGATGATGTGACCCTAGGACTACATGTGAGCTCTCCCATCCATTTCAAGGAACAACGTCAAAAGCAATCTTTGGCGGCATTGGAAATACGAACCTGTGCCTCATTGAGGAGCTTGATCGGGATGCCAATGGTGGAAGTCATTGTGGCGGTTTGCTGGGGAGTAAAGGAATGTCGCAATCTGGAGCTATGGATGGATAGCTTGAAAATTGACCTTTACAAAGACCCTGGCTATGATGGCGGGCTGGCTGGTGTTTAGTTTAGGTCGGAGGTCTGCCTGCGGTGGCCAATTGTTTATCCGCTCTCCGGAGCAGCTCTCGGTGAAGTTTGGTACCTGACAGGGTAGAGGTGTGCCATTACCGAGGAAATTCCGTGTACAAGATGAAATTACAAGTACCTATGAGATATTCAACTTCCATGGGCATATTAAGGCACTGCAAAATACTGCAGTCCTGTTTATTCTACTATTTTAATGAATTTGTCAAGAATTACGCCGTATCCGTCGTGGGTGTCGCCACAGCTGACACCACAACCTGCGTTGTCTGGGTATCACTCCCCTTCTTCTGCTTCTTGGATTTCCCTTCCAGCATCTTTCTCTTCTCTTCTTTGCGGGCCTGCTTGTCGAGGTTCCCAATCGTCTTCTTCTCGTTTCCACATGGCCATTTAGCCATGGCTGCAGCCTCGGCCTCTTCGTCCCATTCACACGGCAGAATAGCAAACACTAAGTAAGAAGTGTGAGTCTTGAGTTCGCTCTCCGGTCTGTGAACGAGCCGTCCCTGCATCCAAGGCTTCTCCATATCGTCAACGGCTCCATTGGAATTTGAAGCTTGGTTTTCGCGGTTAGGAGTGGAGTCTAGATCCATTTCGCTGTCAGGTCCCTCGGCTCCTGTCTGTAGCGCCTGAACTCTTTGAGTCTCCTTATTCCTGTCGGCAAGGCTTTTGAGCTTTGTAACAGCTTCTAAAACATCTGCGGGAGAAGAATTGTATCCTTTCTCGGTCGGGTAATTCACTCCAACCTTTTCTCTTGAGATGTTGATCTTTTGGTTTGAAATCTCCACCATGTCCACATCTACCCAACCCAGGGTTCTCAGCTCCGTAACTGTTCGAGTAACTTGTTCTATGCAAGGTGAAAATGTGCAAATGTGGACACTCTGCTTGGGATCTAGTGGCGATACCCAATTGCTGTCCTCCTCAGCCTCTTCGCCCCCCTTCTGGAGTTTTCGCCTTGAAAGGTGATGTAAAGCCTCCCAGGGAGCAGGCAGATCTAAAAAGACAGCTGTCGCATTGGGCGACTCGCCGTTAACGTTGAATCCGTCATTGTATACATCACGGTGTGTGAGCTTGACAAGGTCGTCCAACCCGTGGTGTCCAATTTCCACCTGCATCTTCTCATATCGCGATTCGTTGAATTCGAAGCTGAAAACTTTCCCTTTTACATCGTCCGCGTCTCGTGGGTATCCGTTGTAAACCGCTCTCACGGATGCATGAGTAAAGCTTCCGCTGCCAGCTCCAGCCTCAATAATTCTAGTTCCGGGCCTGGCTCGTATCCTGTGGAGAATATAGCTGTAGTCTGGTGTATATACAACTTGCGTTCTGTGGGGTAGACTGGTAGTCCAGAGCTCGGGAGTAGGACGTAAGACATAGATGAAGCCGCTCGGCGCTGTAACGGCCTTCTTTACTGGCGCGTTGGCGGCTGTGGAATCATCGTCATCATCCTGACTGGCTATCGGTGTATCTTCGTCGGTAGCATCTCGTCTCCGCTTCTTGCCTCGAGAGCCCGTATCGACATTCGACGCGCGGACCTGGGAGCCCCATGGCACATTGAGCAATGTTGAGTGAGGATATGAGCCAAAGCGGGTATTCAATGTTGCGCCCTCGAGGTAACCGTCGACTGCACCCGTTGATTTCTCCAGAGTCAGCGGCAGGAAGTTGTCGCGCGATAAGCTGATAATGGCGAGCGTCCCGGCAGACGTCTTGTCGCCGGGCACCAGAAATGTTGACGGTTTAGTCATTTGCAAATTGAATTCTTTGCAATTCGATTGAATGTCGTCGGGAAGATGGTAGAGCAGTGTGGTGGTAGAAACGAAGTCTACTCAGACTTGTTATCCGTATCGCAAAGAAGAAAAAATATTTCCCCAGTTACAGTTAGACACAAGCTACTGCTACGGTGATGGCTGGCGCTGATTTCCGCAGCGGAACGGCGCCGTGCCCCGCCTTTTCTTCCAGGCAAGCTTAGATGCAAACTGCCGGTAGGTACCAGGTAGGGGCTTAGATTCCAGGGAGGGGCACGCCGGCTCAATACCCTGGCGATCATGATTCTTTGATTGATAGGATTCCATTGGAAATGTGTAATGGCTCGGATTTTCTGGATTGGAAATTTGCATGGGCCTTTTGCGTGATTCCGGTCTCGAGCACTTATATAGGTCGAGGCACTCTATGTGCTCCTGCCGTAGTAGGCAAAGTAGGGTTTGAACATTCAACCGAAGTTCGATTCAGGCAGTTGGGCCAGGTATAGCCTTTTATTGAACCGGCTACCACAACCTATTGTCATATTCACAAGTACCAGGCCTTCTGTAAATACAGACAGCCTCTCTAAAAGGCCGCATGGGTATATGCATTTAATACTATGGAATTAATAAGTAGACAGGGGCTGAAGGTTTACTGCCTGCATCTATTAGTTTGCAACACTATTAAACTCTATGCAGCTCCTTAAATGCAACGTCGAGAAAAGGATGGATGGACTAATCCACCTAGAGAAACTTGGTCAATTCAGAGAACCTGGAAGCTTGAATAATACTGCCAGGGCCATTTTTTGTGGCCTTACATGTGGACGGTTTTCTGCCCTCAAAGATTTTGAAACAATAAGGCAAGGCTTGAAAGGCTTTTGCATTGTACCAGATTCTTGTCCAACATTGAGCCTAGAAGCCCTAGGGGTGCCACCATGGGCTCAGGGCATCGAGCACGCTAAAAAGAAAAATTTAGCGGGAGATCTCATGCTTCCATTCCGCGACGCTAAGGAGGGGCATTTCTGCAAGGGTGTGGTGAGACTGCAAGAGTCACTATTGTGTTCAAAGCTTCGTGTCGCATTCGTGCTCTGACTCACCTGATCGCCTCGGTGATGCCCTCTTCTCCTTTGTGTCCTCTTCTTCCCTAGCTGTGGGCACTCCATTCCCATATATGAATCTCCTGCGTCTCGTCGCCCGACCTCGAGCTCAACCCCGCCTCCGTTTCTGCGACCCTGCCAAAAACCACGTCTACCTCTATCGAAGATACTCAATCGCTGCCATGGAGTCCCTGAAACTCCATAATTCATTGAAGCCCGGTGCGCCGGTGCCCTTTGTTCCCATCAGATCTGGAGAGGTGTCATGGTACGCCTGCGGTCCGACCGTCTACGATTTGAGTCATCTGGGACATGCGCGCAACTATGTCTCGACTGATATTATCCGGCGCATTCTACACCACTTCTTTGGATTCAAGCTCAACTTTGTCATGAACATTACTGACATTGACGACAAGGTATGGAGAGTCGTTCAGGTCGAGATTGCATTGGCTCAAAACTTAACACTCTGTTAGATCATCATCAAGGCGAGAAGACAGCGATTACTCGAAATCGAAAAGGGCAAAAACTACTCCAAGGAAGAGCTCGCAAAGCTGACACGCGCGGCCTTTAAAGCGTATGCGGCCAGCAGCCTGCCATTGCTGGTGGAAAATGGAATCGATTTGGACGAGACGAACTATACTGCTCAACGAGACGCTTCGTATGGCAAGATCCTCACCGGGGGGACCCTGACTGGAGAGGGAAAGCCAGGAGATGCCGAGGCCAAAGTCAAGATGCACATCAGCAACATGGATGCTGCAGCAGAAGCTCTCAAGAACGGCTCGATATTCCCCGGGGCCGACGAAATCTTCCTCCCTTATCTCGATTCTCTCTATAAGGAATCTGTCGATACACGAGATCAAACCATGTTCACAGATTTGACCAAGAAGATGGAAGATTTGTTCATGGCCGATATGGATGCGTTGAACGTTCTCAGACCAGACCACATCACAAGGGTGACCGAGTATGTTCCCCAGATTGTCAAGTTTGTGGAGCAGATTGTGAACAAGGGATTTGCATATGAATCCGAAGGGTCTGTCTATTTCGATATCGGTGCTTTTGAAAAGGCAGGCAACTCTTATGCCCGACTGCGACCTGAGAGCAAAAACGACAAAGCTCTCCAAGAAGAAGGCGAGGGGTCTTTGTCGAAGAACCTGGGCGGCAAGAAAGGTGCTGGTGATTTCGCTCTCTGGAAAAATCAAAGGCTGGAGAGCCATTCTGGCCTAGCCCATGGGGCGATGGTAGACCTGGCTGGCACATTGAGTGCTCAGTCATGGCGTCTGATATCCTGGGCTCCCAGATGGATATTCACTCTGGTGGCATCGACCTTGCCTTCCCTCATCACGACAACGAGCTGGCTCAGAGTGAAGCTTACTTCTGCGAACATGGCAAAGGCGAGCATACTTGGGTCAAGTACTTCCTTCACATGGGGCATCTCTCCATTTCGGGGTCCAAAATGTCTAAGTCCTTGAAGAATTTCCAAACCATCCAAGACGCATTGGCGACCAGCTATACCCCACGAAGCATGCGCATCGTGTTCTTGATGGGCAAATGGAATGATGGTGTTGAAATCTCACCAGACATGAGAGCCCAGGCTGATAACTGGGAGTCAACAATCAGCGTAAGTACAGATCATCGCCTAATAGTGCTCGAATTTATCCCCACTCTAACCATACTTGATGCAGAACTTCTTCACAAACACAAAGTCATGGTTGGCTGAGGCAGGCATCGAGAGCGGCGTAAAGTCACTTAGCATTAGCTCAGACAAGCCTGCCACCGGTCTCCTTGCTGAGCTCGAACAGGCCAAGAAGGACGTCGAGGCGGCGCTCGCAAACTCAATTGATACCCCGCGAGCGATGCTGGTCATCTTGAAGCTGGTTAACACCACTAACAGTTATCTCAAGGATAACAAGGACACAGATCTCGCTGAAGTCGAAGCTATTGCTCGCTATATTACAAAGTTGGTTGGCATCTTTGGCCTTGATGCCAATGCTCAGCCTCCCTACGAAGGCCTTGGCTGGGCCTCTGTGATTTCTGAGAACACGGATCCTGAAACTGCCGTCAAGCCGTATGCTGAAGTGCTTGAGAAGGTCAAGTCAGATATTGGCGCCCTCTCGCTGTCCAACGAGGTCGTTGGTACGCTTCTCTCAAGAGATCCTACGGCGGAGTTCCAATCCATCGCTCAGGGAGGCTCTCGTGATATAGAGAGATTATCGCTGCCTTACTTGAGGGTAGTGTCTCAGATCCGTGACGAACTCCGTCGCACTGTCTCTTCTTACGATCCGCAAACCAAGAAGACGATTTTGCAAATCACAGACCGAATTCGCGACCAAGACCTTACCAACCTCGGCGTTTATCTCGATGACCGGCCTGATAACCAGCCATCGCTTATCAAATTTGTGCCCGCCGCGGAACTCATCGCTGCTCGCGAAGAGAAGATTGCGCGAGAAGCCGAGAAGGCAAAGAAGAAGGAAGAGGCAAGACTTGCCAAGGAAAAGGCAGACCAAGAGGCCCGAGAAAAGGCAAAGGTTCCTCCGGAGGAGCTATTCAAAAAGGATGAGCGTTACAGTGCCTGGGATGAGCAGGGACTTCCCACCAAGCTGAAAGACGGCAGTGAGGTACCCAAGAGCCAGCTCAAGACGCTCAAGAAGGCATGGGATAAACAAAAGAAGATTCATGAGGATTTGAAGGCCAAGGGAGGCCTGTGATGACTTTTATTTGTTTTCCTTTTGTTTTTAAGTGCTAGATAGCAGCTAGATACGCTTTTGCAGACATTGATAGCTCTTCTACCAAGACACTTTGGCCATGGGAGAGCTGGAAACGGCTACACCTCATTGCATCGGTGACTGGTCCCCCCCTAGCCGCACTCAAGTTGATGCTACAGTGCCCTGTGTCTCTTGGCTGAGAGTGACAGGTTCAGCTTGACAGTTGTGCCAGCTGGCAGCTGTGGCAACGTTTGTCCCCACGTGATAGGGGGTTGAAGTTGAAGTAAGGCCGTTTGTGTTTATTGTGAGCCTCGGCTTTTGCCAGCTGCAACGCGCGAGGAGAGGAAAACACGCGTCAGGATCAGTCCCCATCCTTATGCATCGATGTTCCAGGTTTACGATCTTTTGAATCAGCTTTTCTACAGATACTGGCTATCCGTCATCGACCATGCAGATCAATAACTTCTACGTCTTGTACAAGCAAGACACCAGACTCTTGTTGTACTGGCTCGTCAAGACTTCAAACGGCATCATTCGGTCTCAAGATGCCGCCGAGGATGAGGCACTACTGGAGAATTTCACAGGTCAGGTCAACGTCTCGGATCTCGTCTCCATGGCGGAGATTATCGCCAAACACGGTGTCGAAATACCATCTATGACTTTTAGTTTGTTTCAGTCCGTGATCGAGTTGCGCTCTATTTACCACTCTCAGTTTCAGCAGCTTGCATCCGTACACCCCAACGAAGAGCTCGAAAGAAATAACGTGACGCACAAGTATTTCATCGATACTCTCACCACGGCGTTCAATATCCTGGGCGGTGAAGCGTGGCTATCGTCACATGATCAGGAGAAGCAAGAGAAGAGCGGCGAGGAGGAAGCTGGCCCCAGCATTTTTACCACTACCAACAAGTTTTCAGTCTTGAATCTAGATAGCGATCCAGAGAGCGATGGTGCTAATCATGAAGAGTCTGACAAAGAAAGCAGCAGTGCCGCGTCTCCTCAGCAGAAACGACGAAAACGGGCTGGCAAAGGCAAACGAAGGAAAGTAAATGGAAAAAAGACACGGAGAAAGTCTTCAAGAGCTACCAACGACCTTGATGAGGTGCCGCTAGAAAGCTACCGCATCATTGAAGACAATGAAATGACGGAGTATGTCATGGCGGTGCTTGCGCTGACGAGAGATTGGATTCAGCTTCGATCATTCCTGCAGGATTTTTGGCAGAGAGTAGCCTACAAGAACCTGAATACTGCAGTAGCAGCTACTACTGCCAAAATCGCTGTGGCAATGGTCAAGCAATCCGAATCTACGATTTTTGTTGACTTTCCGGGTTACGAATCGTTTGAGATGGTCATGCACACCCTCACGCAAGGGGACGTCAAGAAAGCCGAAAAGGAGTTTCGCCTTACCATTGAGCCCCATAAGGGGGAAGACTCGGCCAAAACAACTGAAGTGTCGCTGGATATCAAAGAGCTTTTCCTTATCCATGCATATGAAGATCTCGTCGACTTCATCACGGATTATCAGAAGACACGAAGCGGAAAGCCGACGAAGCGGATGCTTGCTCAGCTTGACAAGTGGCATCCTCATGTCAACTTAAAAGATGCCACCAAGGAGCAGAGAATCAAGTGGAGACGCAGTTATACAATCAACTGGCTGTACGATCTTGTCAATGTCACCGCGTGTGCTGCTCTGTTTGGTAAAGATGCCAAGGGAAAAGACTATGTATTGGACCAAGTGGACTGGTCCAACGCTGGCCCCTTGAAATCTCATCACCGGATGTTTGGCTTGATCGACTTCGCCGCAGAGGTGACGACGCTTGCGATGCAGAAGCCCGGCACTGCCTTTAGCCATAAGATCCCCTCTCACCTCGTCTTCTATCTTCAGTGCATTATGGATGCCTGGACCATTTCTCGCGGATGGACAATCAGCGGTGTAGAAGGCCATATCATCATCGATCCTGCACAAGGCTTTCATCCGCGGCGTGATTTGAAGATATTTCTCGGTCAAGGGGACCCGGCATCTTCGGGCCATGGTTTCTTCCTGGATACTGAAAATCTCAAATCGACGTACCTGCGCTTCCAAACCAATGACAAGTCTTTCGAGCACACGATGGACTGCATCGTGGTTCTTGAGAAACTCGGTATTGAATTCGCCGCCGCCTTGGGAAGATGTCAACTCTTCCAACAGCTAGGGGCCGTACTGCCCTCTCGGTTCTCGGCGACAAGTTTCAATGGCGTGTGGGATTACTCTCCCTTTCTCTGCGGCGCCGGCCTGGCGGAAGCAATCGAGCTCACTTATCGAAGCATCATGGTTCTGTGGGATAGAATGCGAGAACCGATGCTGGTCCTTCATCTGCACAACATGCTAGTGCAAAAGGGATACCTCAAACGACCTATATCTGTGTACAATCGGTTGGACGATATATTTTCCGAGAGCTTCTACTATGGAGGAGTGCGCCCCAAGGATAAATTTGTCGAAAATTTTCAAGCCCATGTTCACAAGATGGTGACTCGCAGGGAATTTCTTCAGGATCGGGCAAATCGGCGAGCAACATCCACAATTACCAGCGCCCGCGAGTTTCTAGGCCTGGTTGTCCTTCGCCTTTTCAAGCAGAAGTCGACTCTGCTTCTCTATCAAGAGGCAGATTGGGATCCATCACGCATCCCGGACTGCGATATTGAGCCGTGGTCGGCTCTGGGGATGATTCGGCTTAACCAAACAAGACGCTTTCGCAACTCAGCATCGTGTCCTTGGACGTTGGAGAAGACGGAATTAGTCAAGCGTGCTCATTTCGCAGGTATTAATGAGCTCTTCGTAATGGCTCTTGATCCGATTTTCGAAACCTTGATGAATGACAGGCAGACATTGCTCTCTCGGATGACGCTCCAATTACCGGATTGCGCTTCTACACAGCTCTCCTGGCTCCGAAACACCTGCAAGGCACCAATCAAGTCACGCAATAATGAAGAAATCCGAGACAGCGAATTCATGGCCGAAATGGTTCTGAGCATGCTTTGGAACGATGTCCACGGCGACCTCTGCGGTGGGCTTCGACCCTTCTCGAGTCTCAACTATCTATGGATCACAGTACGATTTCTGCAGTATTTCGAAGAACTCGAGAAGGAGGCTGAAACCAGCGGCAGCGCCATGATTAAAGCGTTGTATAATACCAAAGAACCCCGTGAGGACCTGGCCGCCTTCCAAGGAGATAAAAGACTGCTTGTTTCGTTGCGTGCTCTCGATGGCAAGGACGATGAACTCCTGAAGACGATGGCAAAGACATTTGAGAAATGTGGAGGAACTTTGACGAATTTCATGTATTGGCCTGAAGAGGCCATGAAGGCGATTGCATTCAATGAGCCGGTGATTAAGGCTAGAGGCCATGACTGCTGTGTGATGTAGCGAGGGGATGTGGATGGATTGAGTGGAATGGGCTGTGCTATGGAACTGGGACGATTCACTGAGCTTTTTATTACGGAAAACAAGGAATTTGGAGGAGAGATGTAACTAGGGAGGACAATATGGCTTGATGTATGACTTGATGTATCTGAGTACGTATACTGAAAAGAATTTGGTGGTGTTAGAGATGCCAGCTTCGATTGAATTCATTGTATTTCACACAAGGCAGCAAGTCCAGCAGCCATCCTTTTCAACCATAATTGTTAGCACTATATCTTGGAATGAACGGTAATGTTAGGAGGAATCTCACTATTTCCTTGGAAACCTGTGCGCAATCTTGTTAGTAACTGAGCATTAGACAGCATGAGTCTTGTTCACATTATACATACTCTATTGGAAGGACATGGCAGAGGTCCACTGAAGCAGATGTCGTAGCAATCCGGGTCACCCTGGCGATCCCTTAAGGGGGAAGCAACAGCAGCTCCCACAAGGAGGATGAGAAGAGGAGCGCAGAATCTCATATTCTCAAGTTGAATACTTCGCTTGTACTATCACTTGTAAAAATTGAAGATGGAAGATGTGCCTCCCAAAGGATTCGGGGGCGAAGATGAGGTCTCTTATAGCGCAAGTAAATGCATGGCTTCAGCTGAAAAGGCGTACATGTCATACTCTTCTCAGCCGCTTCGTATCGCCGCATGAGACAAAACATTGAAACATGCAGCTCGCATATAGAAGGCAGCTGGAAGGTAGTATCAATTTTCCCATACTGTACTCTGTACTGCATACACGAGATGCCGTTTTCAAGGGACAGCACTTGGTTTCTGTCCAGCCGTAAAGTGTCATTCATCTAGGAAATATTCCGCTCTCTGTATAAAAGAGCAGCTAAAGTATTTCATATCGAGTACAGGTAAGTAAATGCCTGAAAGAACTCGGGGTTCCAGCTTCTTAGCCTCATTGGCAACAAACATTTAGCCGACATCTCTATGCTATAATGCGATTTAATAATACGAAATACAAGCTGCAAGTCATTTATTGCCCTTGCACCAGTTCATTTAGCCATAGGAATGCAGTCGTCATACAGTCATACAACGGCACGTCAATGTCTGTAAGTACATTCTTGTAGTACTCCAACCCAGCTGTGGCGCAGACGACCAAAACGACGCCACAAGTCTCAAGATCTTAACGCCCCGAAACCCCGCCACGCCAACGCCACGCCCGCTCCAAGTTCCACCTAAGCCGCGGCTCCGATTCCGCCGCTTGTTACCCAAAACCTTCAACTCTCAACATCCAAACAATCCCAAATCCACCAAAAGAACGACATTTTCTCTTCCCTCTTCTTCTCCCTCTTTTCTCCATTCTCCCGCGGGTCATCCGCCCACCATGGCCCAATCCACCGCCCACCGCCGCCTCCTCCAAGAATACCGCGCCCTCACAAACAACCCGCCCGAAGGCATCACCGCCGGCCCCGTCTCCGAGGACGACCTGCTGCACTGGGAATGCCTCATCCAGGGCCCCGAAGGAACTCCCTTTGAGGGCGGCGTCTTCCCCGCTGAGCTCAAGTTCCCCAAGGACTATCCGCTGGCGCCGCCGACGATGAAGTTTCTCGCCGACATGTGGCATCCGAACGGTACGGACACTTTTGTTTTCTCTTTATACCCCCATCCAAGGCATATATATATATTCCCACAACGGCTATTCAGACGTTGAGGTGGGAACAAAAAGGAGCAATGAAAACGAACAGCATTTGTGTTGAAGAAGAGGCTAACGACATGCGCATCTAGTCTACCCCAGCGGCCTCGTCTGCATCTCCATCCTCCACCCTCCCGGCGACGACCCCAACCACTACGAGCACGCCTCCGAGCGCTGGTCCCCCATCCAGTCCGTCGAAAAGATCCTCATCTCTGTTATGAGCATGCTAGCTGAGCCCAACGACGAGAGCCCCGCCAACGTCGAGGCCGCCAAGATGTGGCGCGAGCGTCGGGATGAGTACGAAAAGACGGTCCGCGACGGTGTTCGGCGCATGTTGGGTTTGTGAGAGCAGGCCGTTTTCAAAGACTTTGATCTCCTATTCGAAAATTTGAAAAATACGAAGCGACTAAGATAGAAGCAGAGATGGGTATACACGATGTGGTCTGGATGAGGCTTCATCTCAAACGGATAGGGTTGCGACTTCTAATGTATTTGTTATATAAACATGTGTATGTATGATTGGGGGCTAGCATGGCGTATGGCGAAGAATAATCCAAGGAGAAGAGAAACAATTGGGTAAACACTGAAAATCACTGTGTATCTGTATCCATCATCAACATCGTTGCCGTCGTCATCAGTCAGTAGAAAACTGCCACTCTACCATCTTTACTGCTGCTCCCCTCTCTACCAAAGAACGCTCTCAAATATGCCACTTCATAGACCATTGTCCGCTTTAAACTTGTCCCAACTCTCGTTCAGAGTGCTAAACACCAATCCAGCAATAAGTCTAACCTCGGTGCTCGCGTCTTGTGGAAGCTAACAATCCAGTAAGCATGTTTCTCGGGTTCATTAATTTAAAGCTCAAGTGATCTCTTACCTTGTCGGGATGAGTCTTTGCAATGGCCTTCATGTACGTAATCTTGACCTTGTTGGCCATTACCAGCTCGTGCAGCCCAACCTTCTTCCATCCACTGCTTTCCCAAAGCACCTGGTCCATACTAGCCAGCAGAGCCCGCAGATTCTCTCTTTTGCCATCTCTCCAGGCGGATACTTTAGCATCCACCTTATCCGCAAGGGCAAATTTCTCATCATCCTCCTTGGCGGCGGCTTGGTTAGCCTCACGTAGCCTGGTAACTGCTTCCGAGTCTTTCTGCGGTGCACGGCTGGCAGCTGGCTGGGGTCGAGGCTTGACCACAGGTCTCGGCGCGGCTTTGGGCTTAGGAGTGAGGGCGTCCTGACATCGCTGGCGACCCTTGACGGCGGTAGGTCCGCCAACACCGCCTTCGACGCATTGCTTCCATACAGCGCCGGCTTCTGCCCACTTCTCCATCTGCTCCAAGGCCTCTGCTTTCCTGCTCAGAGCTTTGCCGTAGAGCTCTTTCATATCACGGCTCTCGTCCTGTCCAGATTCATTTCTCACAGCCACAGTCTCTCCCTGGCCATTCCCAGGGCCGATAATCTTCAGTGCCTCATCTGCATCAGTCACTGCTTGTTTAGGTTCTCCGGTTTTCAGGGCCGTCAGAGCACGGTTCGTGAGCAATACGATCATCAGGGGATGCGTAGAAGGAACAGAGGATAGAGAAGATGAGTAAGATGAATGGGCCGCGGCATAATCGCCACGCTTGAAATGTGTGGTTCCCTGTAGTCTATGCGATGTTGATGCCTGCAATGCATCGGGGCTGATGGGAGGAATCTGCCTGGTAGGTCTAGGTGTCACCTTGCGCGGAGGTGCAGGGGCCTGTGCCGGCTGAGGCCGACTTGGAGCTGCTGGTGTTGGTCTCTGGGTTGCCGGAGAAGGAGTTCGCTGTGATGGTTTCGATGCTTGCGAACCAAACAACAGATCGGGCTCAGGCTCCGTCTTCTTTGGTGGTTCCGGTGCTGGGCTAGCCTTCTTTCTCCTGCTAGCACTTACGTAGCTAGAGAAGCTGTCATCATCATCTGCTGTTAGCCTGTTGAGCCTTGATCTTGCATCTGGAATCATTGGCGGTGGCGCTGTCTGCTGCTGCCATCGTGGGGCAGGACTATTCCGACTCTGTGTTCCCGAGGACAGGGCGGGTGATGATGTTCGCGAAATCTGAGGGCCGGGGGGACCAGCTCTTTGGTCTACGGCATGACGGCTGCTGCTGCTACTCCTGGCTGGCTGCGGCCTACCGCCAGACTCGAGCATAAGGGCCTCGTCTGTGACATCGGCCTCAGCTCTTTGAGACCTCGGCTGACCCCGCGCCTGCTGAGCATCTCGCATCCATTTTGGCTGGGTTGGGTCTGATCCTACGTCTTGCTGGAGTTCTGCAACTGCCTGCTGCACCTTCTTCTGCCCCGTCTTCCACAGGGTGTTGGCAGACTTGAACAGGGTGTTTCCCATGGCAGCAGCTGTCTTTGCAAAATCGGTTTCTCCTCTGGCAGGAGACCGGCTGTCGCTACGCTGATTTTGGCTTCCTGCGGCGGCAGAACTTCTACCCTGGGAACTCCGACCTTGCGATGCCTCCTTGGACTTCCTATGGGCTTCATCCAGGAGCCAGTTAGCAGCTGCCTGGGCATTGAACCCCGTTCCGCTCTCCACAAGTCCCCTCCTGGCCTGCTCGGGTGTAAATCCATAATCGACAAGTTGCGCAACAGCTTTGTCGAAGGGGTCCTTGTTCACCCTAGGCACCCGCTCAACGTTTCGCTCTATAGGTTCGTCATCGTCGGAGGAGCTCGAGTCATCTTCAATCGGCTTTCCTGGTTCGCTTCGTATGGCCTCTTGTTTGGCCTGCTGCTCCTTTCGAACCTCGTCTACCGGTCGTCCGAGATCTCCCAAGAAATCAAAGTCGTCTGCGCTAGTAGCGGTGCCACGGCGGCCTCCAGTTGAGGCAGCAGGCTTCACCTCGTGCAGTCCAAAGGGATCATCGTCCTCTGGCTCGAAAGCAGCGCCGCCGCTGCTAGAGGCCGCCGCCGTTGATCCCCATGCTGAGGGGTCGGCCAAGTCAAGCTTGCTTTTGTCTGGCGGAGGTGGGGGGTAATGGCTCGCATTGTCAACCTTGGTGTCTCTGTTGAAGGCCGCGAATAGATCGTCGTCGTCATTTGCTGCGCTCTTGACGGGTGCAGGCTGTTGTTTGGGTGCCGGGCTGGGCGTGAAGCCTCGAGACCCTAGGGAGTCCCATTGCTGACCATTTCCAAATTGCGCCTCTGCCAGCTTCCGTCTCTCTTCTTCTTTCTTCCGCTTCTCGATTTCAAGCTGCGCCTGTCTCTCGGCCAGTGACAGGTTTTGGGTGGCCTTTGGCAGACCAAAGCTCAGGTTGCTGAAGCTATCTTGCGCAGCTTTTGCGGGAGCCGCCTTGGGCGCCGGGCTGTTTGACTTCTGAGCGGACAGAGGCGTGCTCTGTCCCGTGCCAAAGGGAGATGGCGACGATCGGAATGGAGGATATGAAGGGTTGACAGCCATCGGTTTCGGCTTGTTGGCCGATGCGTCCGCAGACCAATCGAGCCCTGAAAGGTCATCCATGGTGAAAAAAGGTGTTGCTGGCTATCGTGAGATGTCAATCATAGCCGGTCCGTTGTCGCGATGAAGGCTGAGGCTATCGCTCCCGCTTGGCCCCATAGAGGGGATCCTTAGATTGCGCGAACCGCCGACTATAAAAAGCAGGGGTTCCGGTTGGTATCATTGGCAGCTGCGCGAATCGTCTGCAGCTCCGGGGTCACATGACCTTGTTCATGACAGCAAATGCTCTCTGATTCGCATTAAGTAAGTATGCGGTTACGTTTGAGAATCCCATATGATGTGCTCTGATCAATGTGTCAAATAACTTTCCCAATGCTTCTCAATACTGAGACAGAAAGTTGATTGGTCACCCGCACTCGACGTGCTGTCTATACTTTGTGGTGGTCCCACGCTGTTGTTCGTCGCAGCTACTCTTGTTACTATCCTCGCTAATAGGTCATATCGCACATTGTGATATATCGCGATACAGCTGAAAAGAAACAAAAAGGATGTGAACAATAATCACTAGACAATCAAATATTTGCACAATCCTGACTTGCGTGCACTATCCAAAATTCGACCTAGATAGAGAGATGTAGGGTAGGCGAGTGATGGGCAAAAAATCAAAAAAGGAATTCCGGCGCCGGGAGTCGAACCCGGATCGCCGCGGGACTTTCTAGTGAAAGCGCGGTATGCTAGCCACTACACCACGTCGGATACGTTGTTTGATGCTACCTCATCGGCTTAATTCAGAATATATAGCCTAATTATGTTGCCACAGGTCACCCGAATTTCGACACGACCGTTTGCCAAATCCCCCTTTCTCATGCGATTAATACGATTACCCAGCATTTCCGTGCGCATCTCTTAAAGAATTACTTTCTGTTGAACATTAGATATAAGCTTCACGACTTACATGTGAGCATATCTACATACAGTATGCAGAACGCCATTACTCGCACGCACAAGCTGTAATGGAGCAGTACTTCGTACGAGTACTCGTACTGAACACCAGAAATGCCCCTGGCGAATAATGTGTCTGGGATTGTGAATCACTTGCCGATCGTTGTCTTCGTTAGGCTAGTAAATCACATTGATCGGAATACGGATATGGATTCCTGGCAAACCAAAACATTGGGTTCTCGTCGATTTCGTCATCGGATCAGAAGCTGTCAAAACTAAACGATTCAGCTGGATGCTAGTGATTTTGGCGGGCTACGGACCCCTTAGATCAACATCGTAAAGGTCGCCGGTTCATATTTCAGCTCTCCTGAGAGAGCATGCTCATACTCGTGAACAGCCTCGCTCTTTCCGAAAGAACTCGTGCATTGCATTTCGCGAATGCCCAGGGCAGAACTATTACAGGCGGCCGAATGGTGCCAAGTCTCGGCGATAGCTTGACATCGCATATGGATGCTCGTACCGGAAGCCAGCGAGATGAGATGATTCTGGCAATACGGCAAGACGACCATGGTGCATTCGGACTTGCCTCGCTTACTGTATGACAAGCGAGTGGAAGAGGTATGTGCGATATTCTGAACTCCATGGGGCCGTTAGAGGCAGGGCCTTCTAGAACAAACAAAAGTCATAACCCCTCATTCTGAATCCTTGACGAAAGGGAGGCTCAAACAGACAAGCTAGGAGGCAGCTGCACCGAGCCTAGCTGATTTCCCGCGTAAGAGCACAGAGGATTACGCCTCAGAGCGAACCTTGTATCTTATTTGCCATTATGGAGCAGCAAACAGACTTGCACAGATTTGGGAGCCAACATCGCTTCTCTCTTCATTTCTGCGTTGGCTTCGTCTTCCCGCCAGGCACAAGAAGCAGGGGCTGCTGCTTTGGGGCAGATTCTGATTTCTGATTGGTCGACTTTGCTGATGAAACCGTTTCAAATGACCGCAGGGTCTCCCTAATGCAATGCAATGCATATTTGTGGTGGCCCCTCCCATCTTGGCGCCCCTGAAAATCCATGGCCTTATGCGAGTGCGCCGTCATCCCGTGGCAAAGAAAAAGTAGCAAACAGGCGCTACGACGGCCTCGAATAAAGGAAGGCCATCTTGCTGCACGATGCTCGGTCTTTCGATGGCCCATGTCGTGCGAATAACTCATGAACCACAGCATTTCGTTTGCCCTCGAGTACAGGCATGCCTGGCTCTCTGCGGTCCCACGAATCTACGGCTTGACCGACTGCTGTGCTCTCCTGGTTCTGCGATGCAAAATTGAGATGAACGGGAAGCGACATGCTTGGCCCCCCCAGCCTATTTACATCGCATGGCCTGAGGCTCCACCGGCATCGTCATAGGCGCCAGAAGCTGTGCAAAGTTCCAAGCTGTTTCGTGGTTGGAATAAGATGTGTAATTAACTACAGGCGCAGGCGGCCGCACCACAGGGGCGCTATAGATGATGAGCAGCGGCTGGCGTTCGGATGGCTGAAATCTAGTGTCGTCTGTTTCTCAGCCGCAAGCCTTGTTCCTGATGCAGGGTCCAAACTCACCTCGACGGTCATGTGCATAAGTTGGATTCAGGAGGCGGAATTCGAGTCCATCTTCTTTTCCATCTACAGTCTCCCTAGCGAGCCGTAGGGGGCTAGGCATTGCATTGATGTCGGCTGAAAGCTTTGTTCATGATATCCCAGTCGACGGAGTAATGGTCCCTGAAGTGGTATCATCACGCCGGTCGGACAAAAAAACCTCCCCAGGGGCACCATGAATATCCCTGTTCAACTCCATGTCTCTGAATTTCTTAGACTCTTTAGCCAATCAGTCGCAGAGAGAGTCATTACATCATCTCATCCCAAGCAAACCTAGGCAAATACCTCGCGGCAAGCGAAGTTTCAACGCCCCTCTCATCGCAAAGATGCTCCTCATCGAAACCCCTGCTAGTGACCGTGGCCATTCGAATTTGCCGCGTTTGGAAAGTCGGGCTACCCAGAACGAGGCCTGACTGGTCCATTGTTGGGGTACACTGTCGACCCTTGATCCTCCGTAATCTGCTTTTAGTGTTCCCCCCGGTGCATGGCCAACGAGAGATGCCTGATAGCCGGCTATTACACTTCTCAAAACCTTGGCCGCGATGGTAGTCGGAGTCGTAGTGTAGCGGCAGAGGCAGTCGGTGCGCCGTGCCGCTTGTTGTTGGTCTCATCCACCATCTCTCCCATTCTCTTCATCGATCCCCAGGGCCTGTCCTTGACTCTCTTTCCCTACCAAACTACCCGAACATCGGTATTGGCGCGAGGACCTGGAGTCCCCCATCCCTTGTCGATAGCAAGATCGCCCTTAATAACCCGTATACTACTACTACCACTCTCATCCCTCATTTCGCGCTGCTCCTTTCTCTTTACGCTTTGTCGTGTGTTTTGCTCTGCATTCCCACGTTCTTTACCATTCCTTTCGGCCGACCAACGTACATTCCTTCTTTCAATTGTCTATACACATTCCTCCCATTTTCTGGGACTCGATTATTCTGACTTTCTTTGGATATCGCTCTTATCCGATCGTTCTCTGCACTCTTTGAACTGACAACCCTTGCGCATCGATAAGCTGTGATTTCAACTCGGACAACTCAGCTACCGACTGTATCGATTCCCATCGGACCGTTTCGACTGTGTCGCAAAGCGGAAACTTTGGTACTTGGTACACCGCGACTGACGTGCTGCGAGGAATTCTTTTTGGTGGTTGGACACGTGCTGAATCAAACGACCGAAAGACTCTTCTCTGGAATCCTTAGTTTAGGAGCAGTTTCGCGAGGTTGGGAAAGTAGCAGGAGAGATAAAGTCTTTCACAAGTTTGTGCATCACCCTCGACCCGTTTTCTCTTTTGGGGAGGTTTGACGACAACGACGATACTTTGGTAAGCCTATTTTGCAGTTTGACAGTTTCGTTTGACATCATGTACAGCCCTTCCGAGAAGACATACCCAGCAGCGCATACAGATCTGGCCTACCTCGACCTGCAGGGAACCCGCAAACGCAACGGATCACAATGAAGCGATTGGCTCTTCGGCGCAGCTGCTACTTGACGAGGGAAATTGGCCGATTACACCAAGTGCCTTTTGCGTCATTCTGTGAAGTTGCAGATGTACGAGGAAAAATCTCCGTTAGTGACGGGCCTTGCGGTTGAGGCTACATCTGATCTGCTTCCTGCCAACTGTTTATTCGACTGGTGATGCTGTCGCGCCTTCCCCCCGAGCCGCAGACATTTGAACCGCCTTCCTTTTTCTTATTGCAGGCTCTCACCGCATTCTGCCATGCCTCTCCTCTCTATCATATCTGAATCCGCTCTCTCATCTCTCACTCTTCACTCCTCTCATTCTCGCCAATTCACTCTTTTCAATTCTTGTCTTTCATTACAATTGACTGCGGCCCGCAAAACCGCTAACACTCTGTTTAGATAGCCTCGTTGCGTCGTCCACTCCTTACCAACTCTTGATATCAGTCTTGCCTGGAGCAACACCTTGAGATTGGATAATCATCTATCAAAATGCTCAAGTCTGTAGTCGCCGTCACCGCGGGGCTAGTCGCCGTTGCCGACGCCTTCTGGCGTATGGAGTGCCAGGGACGTGTTGGTCTCGCACGAATGGACCCGGTCGTTTACCCGGGTGTAGATTCGCCTCACATGCACGCTATTCACGGCTCGTCAGGTGAGTACCGTTTTCTTTCAGGCCTATTGGGTTTTGTTATGCCTCTAAGGAGACCGATTGCTGTGAGATATGTCACTATCTCCTTCGATAAATGAGCCTCGGCTCACACAGTCTCCAACCCCTGGCCCCGATTCACAAGATGTTCCCGCTGACATGCTCTTCTAGGCTTTTCCGAAACCTCTGGTACCCCCGAACTCCTCAACGGCAACTGTACATCATGCCGTGTGACACAAGATAAATCTGCCTACTGGCACCCAGCCTTGTACTTCCAAGATGCCAAGACCAAGCAATTCGAGCTGGTCCCCCAAGTTGGTGGTATGCTTGCGTAAGTAGCCTCATTGCATATTCAAAAACCGCCATCTTCCAGACAGCCCAGCTAATAAGAGGTACTAGATACTATCTTCTCTATGGAGACAACATCAAGGCTTTCCCTACCAATTTCCGCATGGTCGCTGGCGACACTAGCCGCCGCACCTACACTGCTGGAGACCCAACTCAGCCAGATCCCGCAAAATCTCTCTGGGCTTCTCTGGGTCAAACTACCCAGGAGGTCTTGGCTCAGCGTGCCATTGGCTTCAACTGCCTCAACTATGCCAAGGCTCCTGAGGGCACCCTGTATCGCCACTTCATGCCCGATAAGGCGTACCTCGATGCCAACTGCGCAGATGGTATCCGTTTTGAAATCATGTTCCCATCTTGCTGGAAGGGAGGTGACGCAACTGATAGCGCCAACCACAAGGACCACGTTGCTTTCCCTGACCTTGTCATGACCGGTAACTGCCCTGAAGGCTACCCTGAGCGTCTTCCTAGCATGCTGTTTGAGATTATCTGGAACACCAATGCCTATGCTGGTCGTGATGGCCAATTCGTCATGTCCAACGGAGATGTGACTGGTAAGTTTAATATGCGAACCATCTAAGAAATGACAATATCTGACATGCTGCTAGGTTACGGACTCCACGGTGACTTCATCATGGGCTGGGAGGAAGACTTCTTGCAGCAGGCCGTTAACACGTGCACAAACCTCTCTGGTCTTATTGAGGATTGCCCCCTTTTCAACATCGTTGACCAGAGTGTAGCTGAACAGTGCACCCTGGAGGACATGCCCGCGAACCTGCGTAGAGAAGCTGGTAACGGTCCTTTCAATCAGCTCCCTGGAGGCGATGTTGTTGGTGGAACTGGCCCTGCCTCTAGCGCCCACGGCGGTCACAGTAAGCCTAGTGCTACTCCTACCAAGGGTGGTGCTGCTCCTACCTTGCCCTACCAGCCTGGTGTGACCGCACCTGTGAAGGGCTCTCCTCTCCCCGGCCAGGTCTTCAAGGAGGCAGCCACGGATAGTTCATATGGCTTCCAGATTGCTGCTGTTGAGTCTGGCAACCCCTCAGCCACAGGTGCTCCAGCTGCCGAGGGTGCTGTCATCAGCACTCAGTACATCACTGTTGGCCACGTTGTCAGCGAAATCCTTTGGAAGCAGGCCTACGTTACCGTTACTGAGGAGCCCCAACCCTCGACCACTGTGACTGTTACCGCCACTGGTGCTCGTCCTGCCAAGCACCGACGTAGCGCTCATGGCCACGGCCACGGTCACAACCACGTTTACGGCCAGGGACAGCTCTAAATCTGTGAGAGAAGATAGACTAGGCTGATGTCCTCCTTTTTCGTCATTTTTGAAAGATTTTCTTGTGAATCTGGACAGGATCCAGATAGTTAGGGGCTTAGTGTGGCATGATTGAATCAACATTTGGCTGCTGGCTTTGTTCATAGGGTAAAAAAGATGTTTATCCAGTCTTTGGCATCAAAAGATTTAACGAGAGCTGCGCAGGCAGATGTATTACGTGACAATCAATTAAGTGAGATTTAATTTTATTTATTCAATTTATGTGAGGCTTTGATTTGTCTTCTTTTTCTTAAGCCTTGGTGCTCCTACAACGCGCGCCACTGGCACGGTATAATAGAGAATAAAGAGACAACCCTCCCTTGTAAGATAAGGAGAGTATCACAATAAGCACAACTATGAATAGTGGCAGAGCCGTTTTATTTATCATATTTTTGGCATCACTAGGTGTTTATTTATACACGGAACACTGCATGCTTGACTTGTTGTCAAGTCTCAAATTCCCAGTTTTTACAGTAGAGGGTCAGGCGTATGGTGGTCTGAGTGGAATGGATCGGGCCAGGCAACGCATTCCTGAGATGCAGCAACAATCAAACTTCAAGCAATGGCCCTCTGCAATGCAAACGATGTTATTCTCCCAGAAACAACGACAAAAGGCCAAGGGCCCGAAGCGCAATTGCTCCTGTTCTTTCGAATCCTTCTGCTTCTTGGCTCTTACACGCGTGCGCTTCTGGTCAGTATCCCAGTTCGTCTACGAAACTGTCGTGTGATGAACTGAGGTGGAAGTCGTCGAATGACACTAACTGAGCAGCAAACATGAGCTACGCGACGCGCCTGGTCCGGCGGGATCCCGAACATGTTGATCATCCTATAGGATTGGGATGGCTGCTTGCCATTGCTCTTTGCGGTGGCATTCTGCTTTTCACAACGGTGGGATTGCTTCTTGTCTGGTGGGTGAAGAAGAGTCGCGGCCCTGGACCGCAGATGGTTTATTCATTCGCGGCCCAAAACTATGGGTTACCGCCGTCGTCTTCGCGATTGACCAAGCGACGGCTTCTGGGGTCTGAATCATTCTGCAAGCTATCCAGTCGAATTTCCAGCCGGTTTTCATTCGTTGGGCCACATGATGAACCGCCTCCATTACCGACACATGAGAGTTTCCCACTGCCTGAGAGGCGAAGGACCGTTTCGAGGGGGAGGAAGAGATCGAGGAGTTGGGTGGACGAGGACGATATGCACGGACCTAGGATGGCGAAGAATAAGAGGAACGCGCGAGAGTCGTGGTTTGGGGGAGATGGCCGATTTACCATGGCGCCAACACTTCCCAACGTTGCTGCTGTTCCGGAGGAAGTGGAAATGCAAGCTGAAGTGCCTCTGCATCATCCTCAGCCGCGATGGTTGCCACGAAGCCAGACCGAGCCGAGAATGGCTCCAATGTCAAACACATCAATGCATTCTAATGGCGTACCAACAGGAGTTGGACCAACTGGACCACCAAGAATATCTGTGCCTCAGCCAGCTCACGTACGGCCTTCAGTAACGGACTCAGATCTCAAGGGCATCTTGCGATCAACTGAGCGGAGGCTCTCTGAGAAGAAATCACAATCTCCCATTAAGGGATCCAGATCATCTGGTGTAAATGGATCACCCACAAAGACGATTCGAAGCAATAACAGCCATCGCACCACAGCATCTGGGAGATCGAGCGGCAGCCTTCGCGTGTCTGGAAGTCCTCCTAAGAGAGGCCCATCTCAGAAAATAAGCGGCAATAACTCTACGAGCAGTGTTGGCAGTGCTGCAAATAGCTTGATTGCGGCAGCGACACAAGAACTCAAACTTCCAGGAGGCTGTTCAAGTCCCAGCAAGGTCAGAGGCGCTCGACGAGAGCAGCAGCAGCAGCAGCAGGAGCGTCGGATAGAGCCGAGTGGAAGCTCTGACAGAACTCGAAACACGACTGATCATACACAAAGTCTGCAAAGGCACAGCCCTCCACGAAACAGTCAACAGAGACAGAACACTCATATAGCGATGATGATGATTCCTCAGATGCAGACCGCACAGATGCAATTCCCCCATCTGCAATATCCGCAATTGCCTCCCCCGCAAGTACAGCATCACTCGATGCCACCACCACAGCAACGCCCCCCACAGAGAAGCCCTGAGCGTCGTATGTCCTTTGACAGCGACAAATCGAGTTCTCTTTCCACTCTTTATAGCACAAACGAGCCGGAAGAAGAGAGACCCAGGCAAAGACAGGTGGATGACCCCTTTGTGGAAAAAGGGGGGCCTAAGAGGTGGCCAAGCTGGCAGGCACGGCAGCGTCCTGCAAATGTTGAGTTGCAAAGACGGGTAAAGACGCTCAGCTCACCGTTATTGACAAGATTCATGGCGGGTGAGCCTTCGTGCCCGCCGCCATTGAGGCCTCTCTCAGCGATGTCACCGCCGGATATAGGTTATGGGGGCTTGATGTCTCCCCTGCTGCTCGAACCACAATCAACGGAATACGAAACAAGTGCTGGTACCAACGGATCTGACTTTTCGCAGATTCCGTATCTTCCTCAGGCTCCGTCGGAAATTAGCTTCGTCTCGATGTCTGTTGATTCTGATGTGACCGAGGTGCCTGCGAATGAGACAGCCAGAGTCGACTGGATTGACAGCAGCGACTCGGCGTCATCTAGTCCCACGACACCAACGGGAAGATCAAAGTTCTCCGAAATGTCGTCGTCGTCATCGCCCTACGACGAGCGAGAAATCATGTCCCTCTTGATGGCCACGGCACCGTCTCAGCGATCCTTGCCGCTGCCTCCGCCTAGCATCACAGGTCCAGATGGCAGCATCGTTACGATTCTTTCGCCAGCGCCACGAGGAGGTTTGATGAGACAAGCGTCCACCGCAAGCTCTACTTACACTTTGGAGAATTTCATTGCTGATCATCAGGCTGGTACGCTAACGGCCTCGCCTTCTCATCGATCCATCCACGGCCCTCGACTCAGCAGCACCATCGCTGAGCTGCGTCGCATGAACAGCGTGTTGAGTACATACAGCGTGGCATCTTTGGCTTCAGCAATTGGTGAAGAGGGAGACTCACCTACTCTACCAGCCTCGCTCAGCAGCAGCGGCAGCGGTGCGTTGACGAAATCGCGATCAATCCGCTTCAGCACCGCAAACATCGGCAGCAAACATTATCTCAACGTCGGAAACACAAAGTCCATCGTAACCTCTCGATATAGCACACGGGGGGCACGACACCGCCGCTCAGAAACTTGCCATTACGGCAAAGATTTCCAAGGGCTGGGACTGCGGTTGTCCTGCATCTTGGACGAAGCGCTTGATTCCGAGCCGCAGATGCAGATACAGCGGCAGACGCAGAGCCTCAACCTCAGTTATAATAAGCCTAGTGTCGAGATAATTGAAGGCATCTCGCCGAAGATGCTGAAGCAGAAAATCAGCCCCGTGGAGGAGCTTATTGAGGCGGACCCGCAACTGGATCTGCGTCGAACGAGTATAGAGAGTTTGGGGCTCTATGACAATGATGGGTTTTTGCTCAGCTCGCCCGAAAGAGACGCGAAGAAGAAACGCTTGAGGGCGTGAACGAGTGATGTTGAAGATGTAATATTTGGCTTTTCTTTACCTCTGTTCGGAAGACACGATGGTGAGGGATACTAATGTAATTGTGCGCAACAAATCTTTTTGGTTTCTATGTTGAATAATAAGGGACAAGGAGTTTTTGGGTAGATATATGTATATTAGTTGGTAGCGGCCTATGGCACTTTTAAATCTAATCTTTAGTTTTCTTTTGTTCACAAATCGACAACTTGATGTGTGATACTCACTAGCTTTTCATCCTCCATATATCGAGAAAAGAAAATGAATAGGGGACCTATACAACCCCTTGTTTCTGACCTAAACGCCATACCATCTTTCTCCAGTATCCAGTTTACTTGCAATAGCCGTAACCTACGCACTCTCTCCATTGTCAACTCTTGGCCGCTTGCTCTCAGGATCCTCAGCAGAATCATGTCCGTTGACATCATCTTCCTTCTCAAGCTCGTCTCGTGGGCGGGTTCTACCAGCTCCTTCTCCGAGCTCTTCGGGCTCTTCCCCATCCTCCTGCTCTCCACCTATCCAGTTGCCATCCGCGTCAAAGTACTCGTGGACATTATCCGCCGTGATCCAACCGCCGCTACCAGGCATAGGAGGTGGCAGCCCACCATCTGTGACGCCGCGTAAAACGCCAGTGAACCCCTCAATGGCTTCGTGACCAGCGTTTCCCTCAAAGACAATGCGGTCATATTCATTGTCATCGTCTTCTTCGTTTTCGGGGTCGGGATGTAAATCGGAGCAATTGGCCATGGCGTCGTACAGCTGTTGTGCCGAATTGGCTTCTGAGGAGGTTGGTGGGATGATGGTAAGCTCGACAGTTTGGAAGTCGGTGTCGTCGCTGCCGCCGTCGGCGAGGTCAAGCTGCATCCAGACAGCTTGCGAGCTGTCAACCGTTTTGAGAGCGTGAATAGAGATGGAAGGGTAGGGGATCGAGACACCGGCTTCGGCTTGGTGGCTGAAGATGATGAAGTTTCTGGCTGCAGGTCAATAACCACACGAACACTCGGACAAAACAAAGATGAAGCACGCACTCTGAAGTCGCAAAAACATCAACAATTTGCTCCGCTAGCTCCTCGGCAGCTTCTCCATCATTTGAGTCGTTTGGTGCCGTAGCAGTGTCCTGGGGAAAGATGGCCAGGCTGCCGCATTGTGACCGTGGGATTGTCGCCTTTGCGCTGGCGAGATGGTAGTGTAGAATTGGCTTTCCATCGGTGAAGGATTCGGGCGTCTGTGACTGATACTCTGCCAGGGGCGTGTAGTCTGCCTCTGCGGGCGGCGATCGAATTGTTGTCGGCAGCATGATTGACTCGTACTCGTGGTTAGCTGTTGAGCTGAGCTTGGGATGTGCAAGGCGGAAAAAGAGTCGAGATCGTGGGGTAGCTTGCATCTTGCTGCCTTATCGATACTGCCTTTAGCCTGGGAAGCCTGGTATAGCGACGTGGGGCCAGTGATGACACGCCCGCTCTGCGGCGAGACCGCCGACTTTAGACTTTGGACTTGCAATATTTCGTTCCAACTGAGATACCCAACTTGCCCATACCAATCATCAATACCCAGAGCCTGGAGTCTTCAGAATTACTTGCCCTGCTTTTTTACTTCCCAGGAAATCCTTTGATCCTCTGCAGCCCGATTCTTACCACTAGCATTATCGGAACCCTTGCCACCCCTCAGCTCTCGAGGCGGCATCTCGCCTTGACTTCGTCCGCTTCCTTTCCTGCTAGCAACGAAATATGCACAGCAATCGTGAGTCAGTCCAGTGCTGCCTAATTCACCGCAATACAGACGCTGATAGAAAAGCCATAGGGGCACATCACCTGCTTGAACAGGTCCCTCTAACCGTATCGCCCTTTGTCTCTCTTCCCACTGCCACTACACTCTCGTACAACTACAAGACGATGCCTTCCAACATTCCCCCCTCACCATTGGGCATCCCCAATGCGTCAGACGACCCTTCTTCACAGCCAAAGCCAAAATACGTGGTCTCAAATTCCGGCCATGCCGCCCATCCCGACGACATCATTGCGTCTTGCCGGGCGCTGCAGGCACACATTTCGAAAATGCAGGAGGATGCGGAAAGGGACCTACGGGAGCTGGAGGAGCGTATAAGAGAGAGAGAGCTTGCCGAGAAGAGACGGCTGGCGCCGGGATGGCTGGATAGTGATGCACGCTTGCTGGAGCCCGAAAGAAGCGGACCAGCTCCTCATTTGGAGCCGAGTCCGCCGACTTCCCTGGGACAAAGCGACCAAGGCGGTAGTGGGGATATATCCAGCGATGAAGGCGCTCAGCTGGATCGGGCTTTTGGTGATATGGCGTTGAGATAGACGTGGATTGTTTTTACACCTGGCGAATCGTTTCTTTCCTCTCCTTTGTTTGGGGTTTTGTAATGGCTACTTATGATACATGGACAGTAACTGGATGTCTTTTCGATGTTTGCTAATGAAATATATATATCACACTTTCGCATGCAATATCATCACTTTGCTCATATAACGACGAGGGAAAAAACTCTCGTAGACTCGAATAGTCTGGAACATTAGTAATCTGTATGGTGCTTCCGGTAATTGGGATCGTCGAACGTAGAAGTAATACTACCTTCTTTAGCTATGAGGGGCATTCGACGGCGTCCTTGGGCCATTGACGAGAGTATACAAATTTATCACCAAGAATATCCATCTATCAGATCTATACCCATCTACCAGATCGAATATGATCGCTTCCAAATAGGTAATTGTACGGACTAAAACCCACGGAATGGTACAATGCGCCATGCAAGCCAACTTGAGGCCTCCACGTCTTCCCAAAATACCAAAAGTCTATCGAAGCAACTTACGATAAGAAGGATATTACGCCGAAAAAGACGTACTCTTGCGTATATACTTTCGTCGCCTCGTTGGTGGCTGGTCGATATGACCCCTGGTTTGGACTGGACCCTGAGTATACGAGTACAAGGAGGGGGGCTATAAAGAGAATTGCTCACATGCTACAAATACATCTTTTACACTTTAATTTTGATAAAGTACTACTTGATAGCTCTATTAAGTCACACTGCAAGCATCTTCTGGTATATTTACCTAGGAACGCATCCTAAGTTGCGAATTTGAGCCAGGGAATACCTGCTAACGCTCTAGATGCTTGGGTAGACTGCTGCTATGTCTGCTTCCCTCCCAATCCCAAGAGATTGCATCTTCGACATGGGAGCCAGTGATTTGGGATCCCATCTATCAATACATTTGATAGTTAGCTCCTCTACTTGTATTAGAAAAAGCGCCCCTGAGAAGAGAGTTTGCGTACCTTACTCTAGATAAGATTCGGAACGGCGAGGCAAACCAGTTATGGAGACGAGAGTTGAGGCTTAGAAATAGAGTTGAAATAAGGTACCGAATCGTATCCGCGGCTACATCAAGTCATCGTTGTAAAGAGATAGGTACGATGCGTTAATGCAGTGGCCTGAGTCTGATGACTATAAGGGAGGAGGATATCCCCTCTTCCTCGTGGAGGCGTTTCCTAATGACGCTGAACTCCGTTTAATCTCTCCATCTATCTACTAAGTATCCAAAGACAACTCAAAGACTATAACCCAGACGTTATTATAATCAACATGTCTCGTTTTATCTTGCTGTCGATAGCCATATTGGCCTTTGTCGGTATGGTATCCGCAGAAATGGCACTGAGTGGCGCGGCGTCCTTTGGATGGCCACCACCAAGAGTATGGGAAGATGCCTATGAAGATATTGCTCCTTGTGGCTCTGTCGAAGAGACAGGCGGTAGAGTAAACTTTACTACTTGTACGTTCTATTGACTCCATGATATGACGAGAGATATTTCACAGTCATAATGTATCCTGACCCATGATAGATCAAGGACATGTCCTTATTTTCACGCAAGCCAAGGCTTGGAATCTGAAGCTAGGTGTTTCATACACCTCAGGTATGTAAATGCTTCCAAATATCATGTATCTTTTCCCTTGATTAACGTCAAACTATTGACAGATCCCCTAAATTTGACCGACTTCCAACCCATGATGAAATACGTATGGATCGACGAGGTCGACGCCGGCGTCACCTGCATCAACGTTCCTAACGCTCCAATGGCCGTCAAAGCTGGTACTAAAGCCACGCTGCAGCTCTCATACAGGAGCGACCATGGCTCTTTTTCTGACAACGTCACCCTCTACACATGTGCCGACATCACCTACGTCAGACCCAAAGATGTCCCCTATAAGATCCCCTGTTTCAATACAACGCAACCAAAGGATCACTTCGTGACTCTTCCGCCCGGGCCCAAGTTCTCTCCCCTGAAGTTCCCTCTCAAGCAGTTCCCGCTAGCGGCAAACGAAAGCATCACGCCGGACACGACGGATCATGGAGTTCCCAAGTGGGCGATTCCTCTGGCTGGCGCCGCAGGGGCTTTTGGTGCGACTTCTGTTGTGTTCTTGGTGTTTAAGTGGGTGGTTATACCACGAAGACACCGGCAATTGATGGAAAGGATAAAACGGCGGACAAATAGGGTTTAATAGAAGGCCGGCAAATTGAGATATTCGTTATGAATGTCGAAGCGTCTAAGAAGATCGAAGCCGCAAGGATTATAATCAAGTAGCATAAGAGTAGGAGTTCAAGGGAGTTCAAGGAAGCAGTGCTTTGCAAGAGTCGGAACACCTCACGGTGAATAATATTGGGAAACGGCTTTAATGAGGTAAAGATATAGCTACAACATTGAAATTATGTATTCGAATCCCATCAGCTCGCGAGAGAAGTGGATGGGACAAGATACGGTTACAACATTGAAATTATATATTTGAATTCCATCAGCTCGCGAGAGAAGTGAATGTATATCCCGTATCAACCCTATAGAGCAAAGGAGCAAAAATCAAGTTGGTATCTCACAATGGCACACGCAGCTCTGTACAAATTCAACGCCCAAAGACACCAGCCGACCAACCGACAACCTAAGCCACTCACACTCTTGAGATTTTAGCCAGAACCTTACCCCTCTTTTTCTCAATCTCCCTCATACTCTCAGATTAACATACGTCTAATGAAACAAAAGAAAACCTATCGTGTCAACCGTTTTAGATTTCTCATTGTCCCGCTTCAAGAGGGGGGACGACAAGATGGGAAACCAAGGAGATGGTCAAATAGAACAAATACTTGGGAATACATATGCAAGAGTGTATGGTCTCATGACCCCTTGGTGAGCAATGGGTTCAAAATCTCCAATGCTCGTATCGATTGCACTCGTGATAAGATGACAGTGCCGGCACGAGATGTGGAGAGATAGGACAGCTCTGAACTCTCGGCCATGTCTGTGCCCTTGACTAGTCGCCCTGCAACGCCGCAAACAATACCGGTGGACTCGGATGACAGGCCGCCTAGATCGAGGAAGATGGGGATCAAGACGCCCTCGGTGTCACCCACTAATGAGTCGTCAAAATTTGGCAGCAGGGCTTTGTCAAGCAGTAAAGACGGGGGATCATCTTGGGCAAGGGTGAGAGACAAGAATCTAGGCTGCGAGACGAGCGCAGATACGATGCACGTATAGAGTTTTGTGTCAACATGGCTTATCCAAGAGCGACGGTAGTCTGTCGAGCTCTTCCGACTCATGGACGGCCGATGGCCGTAAGCGTTGGTGAGGGGCGATATTTCGCGACCGGAGCACTGAACGAGCTCCAGGTCCGGCTCAACGCGGGCTTTTACATCGTGCTTCAAGAGGAGCTTAAAGGTCCGTGCTTGAAGCTCGTCATCGTTGGAAGGGGGTGGGGTGCTGGGTGGTTTCTGAGACAGGTCGGTGTCTGAGCTGTTGGGGGCGTACATGGACGGGTTGACAAAGTTGGACTGGTTCTCTGAGAGCTCGAATCCCTTGGCTAACAGGGCCTGCACGACCTTTTGCTTCTCCTTGGTGGGGACAAGGATGAAGTCGGAGTAATACGTGGTGATGAAGAAGATGGGGATGCCCGCGAAGGCCAGCGGTGAGCTGAGCTCCATGACACGGCCGCCGGGATCCAAGCCAGCACTTGTTACGGCGAGGATCATGTATGTGTCTTTGTAGAGTTTGACGGTGTTTTTTAGGGGCTTCGGCAGAGCGTTGAGGGCAGGCTCAAAGACGTTCTTGGCCCATGAGCTGTGACAGACGACGGAGCACTCGATTGGAGTGATGCTAATGTTGAGGAAGCCATGTTGGTAGTCCGTGGTAAGGCCTTCGAGCTCGTATTCTCTCGAATCGCGAGTGAAGTTGAGGCTCTGGGTTTGTGGTAGGAGAATGCGCAGGAGAGGTTGCAGGAGAGTTGGGTAGAGGTCGAGGGGGATGTGGATGAGGGTGTAAGTGCCTTCCTACAAAGCGAAGCATGGTCAGTATCAATTGGGCCTTATACTTGCAGTGTGGAAAGAATAGCGATCGCAAATGTCGTGGAGAGCAAGAAAAAAGAACAAGATGCAGTCAAGAGATGTTGTGCAAGAGGGGGTCAGCATGACAAGCTAGTGCCGACTTACAAGGAATGAGACTTGAGCGTTCATTGTGATTTTGAGCTCCTCCGCCAACAACGAAAAAGTAGACAGTCACCGATGTACAGTAGAGAAATGGGACCGCAAGAGAAGCTATATGAAGAAATATAGCTGTCGTGTGTCTCGTGGGCGCCGCAATTGTCGAGATGGCGCAATAACTGTCGTTATCGACGTTCGGCTCTCCAGTTCCGATATGGCAGCAAGTCACGGCCGACGTAATCCTGGGACAAGACAGCAGGGGGGTTCCCTGCTGGTGCAAGTCCCAGAGAGCGAACGAGATGGCGGTTGCGCAAGAGCACAAGATGTTTGGCAGTATCGTACCAAGAACAAGACAGAGAGAGGAGAAGATCAAGTAGCCGAGGGTAAGGAAAAAAGACAAAAAGAACTGAAGATAAAGTCTGTCGCGATAAAGGAAATAGGTAGAGTCGAGGCGAGTCAGTCGGAGCGCCGTAAATCGGGGGAGAGGGCGCTGATAAGTGATAAGGCAGGTTTACGTTTGGCGGAGGGACAATGGAGCTTGCACTGATAACGCTGGGCCAGTCTTACTGAGTGGGTAATGTTACGATAGGAAGACGAGACAAGACGTCGGTCAAAAGAAAAAACGAGGGACCTGCTGCGTCTATATATATGAAAACGTGCCTAAGTGAACCTAGAGCCGTAGGGATTGGGTGGTAAAATAGCAACCGACGGTGTGCGAAGGCGTGGGCTGCGGCAAGGTCCCCCGTTCCGAGCGATTGGAAGCATTCGATGGATTGGAATCGAGAACGTCGGGGTATTAATTGCAATGGCGTAATTAGCAGATACAGTGCAGTGCTCGGCCCTTTGTGGGCTCAAAAGGCGCTGCCAGTTTAGTGCAGGTACTCAGTGCTAAAGCGGTACGGGACCTTGGCATTCAGTAACAGGAATAAAGTATCCATCGACGGGGAATCATCATAATCATGCCACAAAGCACAACAGATGGATGGCAACGCAATTGTCCAGACACCAGAGCAGCGACTCTGACTGACTGACTGACTGCTAGACACACTCGACCATCATTGATCCACGGGGGTTAGACGCCACGAGCAGGGAACAGGCAAGGTCCCCCCACACACAAAATAGGGAGGACCCTGGAACGCCTTAATCGCGACAGCCCATTCGAGCATTCGTGCAGGGAGCGGAGCGGGGAGCCGTTGGAAGCCCGGCAAGGTGCTTGACAAAAACCTGGGGTTTCCCGAGGCTCTGGCGATGCCGTTACATGAGCTGTACTACGGCGGCTGCTTGCCTGACGCTGCGGTTGGGCTGTACTACCCAGGTAAATGGAATGACATCCATGGATCCATGGGGTGGACGAAGCACCAACTTGGCAAACCACCTACTGCAACCTCTTCCAGTACTGGCAAGCTCTGTATGTACAATGCGCTGGCAACCGTCCTCTCCAACCTCTCTCTGTCTTCTGTCTCTCTCGCTTCTCCTCTTTCTTTGCCTCTAACCTGCAAGCGGAAGAACGGGTCAAGCCCCAATCCCCAATCCCAGTGCGGAGGTATTTTGGCACCAAGCAGCGGCCGCAAAGGAACCCCCCCAAGTCAGGTTCAAGAAGGGACAAGTTTTGGCAAAAGCAGGGAGAGGCGAAGGCGTCTAGCTGCGTGACAGGGCCCGTTTGTCAGTCGCTGCCATGACGCAGGTGACGGCCGCGGTGATTGGAGTATGGTGATGTGATGGCTATGCGGATGATGGGTGGCACGGTTCAGGTCCAAGGAAGCCATACCATCAGCTCGATGCTAACTGGCGGCCAAGATTTCCGCCAACGCAGCAGCCCGTGTCATAAACAAGACACAAGAACACACTTAGCCTACGCCGTTCGAGGCCATCGTGACCACGGGTCGGCGTTTCAGCCTTTCCCACGATCCATGCTTGCCTCGTTCGCCCAATCACCGTCGGCGAGGTTGTAGTCGCTGCTAACTGCCAATGTACAATTGTTGATCCTGCTGCCTCCGCGTTAAGGCTGACGAGTTGGTGTGGTGATATATATTCATCAAGCCATCATTCTGTCCACCTCCCAGCTCCGCCAGCCAGGCTCGCGGCTTTCATTCGACCTGGGCCACTTTACAAATGGTCCACGGGGCGCGCCACCAGCGTCACCTCGGGGCTGAAGCAAGCAAGCTTTTTCCATCAAAAGGACCATTAGTTTGCTCGTTGCCTCCTAATTTGTTCTTGTGTCTGCCTCTACTTGTGGCAGAGGGGCTGATGTCAGCCCTGCGTGGTAGGCTGACCTGTCAATTTTTTCTTCATTCTTCTTTGTTCAACGGCCGTTTCCACAAACATCACGTCAATTTTATGGTAGTGTATTAGTGATGAGGCGCCACTACTAGGTATTGTGGAATCTCGCCAATTGTCCCCCGCTTCGGTTCTGTTGTGTCTTGTGTAGGCGGTTATCTGCTCTGCTGTAATCGTGAGGTAGATGAGATGATTTTCGGGGTCCTGATGCCCATCCTTGTCTCACTTCATTGGCCCAGACTTTTTGTCCACTCCACACAGCATATCAACTGTACGAAGGCGGTAACCGAGCTCTTCGGAACATCTCGCAATCTCATTATGAGAGCCATATTGCGCGTTATTCTCTTTAATACGATATTCGTTTGAATTGTTTAAGTCGTCATTTCTTAAAAGGAAAAATGACTTCTCTATCACCATGTAGCGCAGCTGCCTCCACGGCCGCTGGTATAGATGGAGGCCAATAATTACTTATCATACCTAGTACACTAAAGATAATCAGCAGTGGAGGGGAACTTTGCAACTCTCTAGTAATTAATGCCTCGAAATCGATAGATTAACGGCAACAGATTTCAAAGCGCCCGGCGGCATAGACTACCGAGAGGGCATTTCTTGCTCTCCTCGGCAGATGCAATGCAACTCCCCCAATCTGAAAAAAACACCAAAACAAACACGCCACTCAATATATGTCCATCAGTTCATGATGCCATCACAGCCGAGCCGTCTCCCGTTTCCGCAAGCGAACCGCCCGGTCCGTCCCTCAACCCTGATTAAACACCATCCTTCTTCACTCCAACAACCACCAGATTCCGTGGGCTCTCGCCATAGTCAAACACCGTCTCCACCCAGGCGTGCTTGACGACGTCGTCGTGCTCCTTTAGGAACGTCCACCGGTCTGCCACGATGAGCGATTCCACCACCGCCGCGCTCAGGGCCATCAGAGACCAAATCACGCACAGCTCCTTCTTCCGCGGCTCGTACATGGCCTCGTACTTTTCGATTTCGGCATCGGATATGTCCGCCATCTTCTCGTTCATCACGCCCGCGTACTGCTTGTATTCCGTGCTCGTCGTCAGCTTCTCCACGGCTCCCCGCACATAGGCCTTGAACGATCCGTAGCAGCTTTTGCGGAGCGATCCAATCACCACGGGGTTCGTGCTCATGTTGAAGGGGCTTGCCTGCTCTTCAGTTTGGTCATCTTTGACAGAGTCGTCGTGCCACACGCGGCTGACTACGCCGCGGTCTAGGAATATCCGCTGCAGAACAGCACGGAAGAAGTGTCTGGTGAAGAAGCCCTCGCTTTCTGCTCGTGTCCAGTTCTGTGGCGCCTGGCAAGCCATCATACGAGCCGTGATGTTGAGACGGATGCCATCACCCTGGTAAGACGAGAACTGCTGGCTCATGGGGAAGCCCTGCGGATCTCTCTTTTCAGATTCGCGCACGATTCGGCCGTTAAGAGCCTGAAGACTAGGTCGTAGGTAGGCTTGTTTGTAGCTCGGAGGACCCAATTTCTCCGTCAGGAGGTTGTAGCAGCAGCCGACAATCGCAACAGCTCGTATATCGGGATTCATAATGAGAGATCGAATGCCGTAGTGTGACAGATTGCCGCAAGAATGGATAGAGACGGCCATGAGATTGAGGTCTTCTTCAGATCCATCCTTGAGCTTTCTGTGCTCGATGCCCTCTATTACCTCTGAGAGGTCACCGCTATCCAGTCTTCCTGAGATGTATTGAACACCACCTTTCCCTTCTTCAGCCACATATTCCGCTTCGTGAATGTTCATTGGCTGGAACTCAAACTCTTCAGTCCCTTCAACCTGCTTGATGGCTGCCTGCACTGCTTCTTGGTTCTTTTGCTCCTCTGGGCTGAGGGTTTCCAATGCCTTGTTCCACATCTTCTTATTCCTCTTCATCTTGGGCCGAATCGCCAGCTTGGATGTCAGATCATACACCTTGGCTGCTGTGACATTGTGATCTCTGCCTTCCACAGCGACAACGTGGCGGTTATAAGGCTCGCAGGCGAGAGCCCGACCAAGATAATTCTGGCCACTACCAAAGTCCACAAAGTGGGATATCTCGCTGCCAGTCTGTTGCGAAATATCATCCGAGAGGGCGTCAACGTAGTCTGCGAAATTGACAACCTCGTGAATTTTCTTAGGCTTCATTCCTACAGAGACTGATTTTGGTAGAACCGGCAGTTTCTGCTGTCGTGGTGTAAAATCTCTCCTCAGAGAGAATCTCCTCAGTGCTTTGACGTACTCAATCAGACTTTCTGGTGGCTCCTGTCCTGGTTCAAAGCTCAGAGTATCCAAATCATCTCTTAGAAAGAGATCCAGTGTCTTCATGATATCATATGACAATAGAAATCCTTTCCATTCATCTGGCAGTGCTGAGTGAAAGATGCCCGGATCTGAGGTGAAGAAGTCGAGAATGTGAACGCCTCCACAGAGAATCTGGAATATATCTGTATTCCGTGCGAACTCCAACAGAGCCTCAATATACTCCTCTGGCGTCGAAAATTCTTCGCTGCATGGCAGCGGCCGAGTTGGTATCATGGTGGTGGCTTTCAATGAATCACACTGGGCTTACCCTGTATGATGTTGGATGCAGATGGAGGGTAAGTAAAATCCGAGGTGATAATAAATATTTTAAGAGTCTCTCCTTTCTTTTATAATATGTATCTTGCCACTGGTATCGCGGAGGAGGTGTGTTGACGTTGAGATGTTGGATGTTGAAAATGATTCATAAAAAAATTCAACCTAAGACGTCGATTTTTTTTTGGTAAGAGAGATTGACAAATCGTCTAGCCAGGAGATGCCCAAGCAAATATCAGGGCATCACACTTTATCCTTTTACCCAAATCAATCCTTAAACAGTTATAAAATCGTGATATGCTGCGTTAGACTCAATCGTTGCCTGGTTGGTGTAAAAGACACCCATTAGATTTTCAGACCTCATCTCATTGGTGCCGGGCGACTGGCGTCTCACCGAAAAGGTACGTACCGCCACCCTCGGCTCACCTTAGCCACACCTTGTTTCGCTGTCGCAAGATTGGATGCAACGTCATCCTTCAAATCCTGAGCTCTGCATGATCCTCCAACAATCAGGTGGAGTTAATTCAGGCGGTCCGTACTGCGAGTTTTCTTCTTGCGCTTCTGCTTTCTTTTGAGCTTTATATACACCGTCTCGACTGCTTCTCTGTTTCTGTCCGGCGCACCGAATTTCGAGCTCATGCATCTTGAACCGCTATCAGGATGATGTCCTCAACGAACGAGGAGGACCCCTTCCTCCAGGTCCAGCAGTACAGCCGCCCCCTCCAAACGTTTATACCAATTGCTTTTCTCACCTGATGCCTTTATAGAGATGTCCTCAGTCAAATCTCATCTATCCGGCCCCTCTTCGCGTCATACCTTCGCATCCGCTCCCTCGCCTCATCCTCCACCTCCCCCGAGCTCATATCCGCCCGCACCGAACTCGAATCCGCACTCTCCTCTCTAGCCGAGGACCTAGCAGACCTCGTCGCCTCCGTACAAGCCATCGAGTCCAATCCATCCCAGTTCGGCGTCTCCGACCATGAAGCCTCTCGCCGGAAACGCCTTGTCCAGGAGGTCGGCGCCGAGATCCAGGACATGCGCGAGGAGCTCAACAAGAACATCGCCGGTGGCAAAGGCGGCGGAAATAGCGATTTACCTGACCCGAGCTCCTTTCAGATAGGCGAGGGCGATGGGGGCGATGCGTATCAGGAGTTTGAGCAGCAGCAGCAAGTGGAGATGATGCAAGAGCAGGATAGACATCTCGACGGGGTGTTTCACACGGTTGGCAACTTGCGCCGCCAGGCAGACGACATGGGGAGAGAGTTAGAAGAGCAGAACGAGATGCTCGAGGTGGTGGATGATTTGGCGGACAGGGTAGGTAACCGGCTGCAGACTGGCATGGCCAAGCTGGGGTATGTGATGCGCAAGAACGAGGACCGACTGAGCAGCTGTTGTATTACGATCTTGATTTTTGTCTTGATTCTATTGCTGGTTCTTCTGTTGATCTTGTAGTAGAAGGAGTCTTTTCTCTTCTTTGTCTTTCTATGTTTCATGCTTGGGAAATGAATTGGTCTTTATGGAGAGATAAAAGGAAGAGGTTCTAATGGGCGAATGAATATTTGGGACTCGGAGTTTTGGCGGAATGATTTATGCCGACGTATCGGCTGATGCAGTCATGCAAGCCTACTAGGTCTACAGCTTGGGTTCAACGTCTACGGCGCAAGATGATGCAGGATAGAGTGAGAATAAAGCGCATGGGTTTCTTCTATAATACCCATAGCTTAAAAAAGACATTTCCAACGTCCCGATAGTGCCTCCTATGCAGCGTAAATAAGGGACCTCAGGGGTCTATCATATATATATGTATATATTACATGCGCCGGCATGCCAATTTGCCTCCCAAACGCCTTTGCTTCAACTCCTTCTCTTGAACCTTTAAGTGTAAAAAGAGACGGCTATAGTTGAGGAGTAGAAAAGAGCAGGAAAATAAAAGAAAATGAGAACGAATGCTTCAGCTCAAGACAAGCCCTTCAGTGCGAAGAAGCTCTACCATGGCTTGTAATGATTGCGCTGCGGCTGCGTGCGCTGGCGCTTTCTTGGGGAACTCGACCAACGCGAGGCGCAACGCAGCAATGGCGGCGCTGCCGTAAAAAGTCAGAAACCGCTGCTCGTGACCTTCAATCATGGCTCTCAAGACCACGTATTGTGTGTTCGAAGTCTCATTGGGAGCCGAGTTGACAATCCCGGCCAGCGCCTTCCAGTAGTTGACCGGTGTATAAGGATTCGCCTTGGACGTTTTGCTAAAATCGCGAAGGGAAATCGATGCGAAACCGGTACCCAGACCAGTCATCCTATCGTTGTGAGTCTGCTCTGTAATGTACCCAGGACCATCCTTTTTCCATCCTATGGCCTGTCTCCCCCTTTCGGTTTTATCGTTTCCTTTCAAGCCGAACAAGACCGGGCACACGACTCGGAACTTGGCCATGAGGATGTCAATCAGAGATTCACCGCGCCATAAAAATTCCTTCTGAGAAAATATATGGGCTGTGAAGACGCCGATTGGATCTGCAGCTTTGGGATTCGCGCTGCACTCATTGATGAACTGACTAATGATGCCCTTGGCGCAAATGTTCAATAGGTAGATGAAGAGAGAAGGCAGGGTCGCGTCGTTGTTTACAGCGCCTGCAGCTGGCTCTCTCTGTCTCACGGTAAACCGGCTCACTTCAATAGGAGCGCTAGGCACTTTACCAGTGATTGCATCTGTGAGTGCCATTGTGATTTTGGCAATCTGTATTTCCTGTTAGCATCCTAGGCGAATTCGTGAACTCGGGAAATCTCGACTCACAGGTTGTGCGTTGGCTCCTTTACCCGCTGTAAGCTGTCCGATGGAGACTCGAATTTCTCTTCGATAGGTTCCCATCTTGCCCTTCAGCGGAGACCCAGGCACCTTTGCTTCGGCTTGCAGCACCTGTCGCAGCTTCTTTAGCTCTTTGTGAATTTCGACATATCGGTCTGCTAGGGCATTTTTCTGCGCCAGAGGAGGGCGAGCCATCGGAATCTGTGCGGCGGGCGGTTGAGCAGCAGGAGTCGTCAGTTTTGTTGGTGCCAAGCGATTCTCAACTTTTGGCGCGGTGGTGGGTGATGCAAAAAGATTGCTCGTGGCCGGTTTAGTTTGCGCTCCCAGAAAGCCATTCACCTGGGGGGTGGTGGCAGTTGGCACCGGCTGTTGCTTCGTCTGGAAAAGGTTCTGCTTGATAGGTTCTTGAGGCTTCGCAGCAACTGGCTGTTGGACTGGCACCGGTTCTACCTTCTTGGGCGGTTCTGGCACTGGTTCGGGAGGAAGTTTAGGCACCGTCTTGGCCTTGAGTTCTCGAAGTCTTCTCTCTTCCTCGACTATTGCGGCTTCCGCTCTTAACCTTTCTTGCTCCTTGCGCTCCAACTCTAGAAGTCGTTGATGCTCTTCTCGAAGCTCATGGAGCTCATAAACCCGGATAGCCGCTTCTCGCACGCGTTGGTGCTCTGCCTGAGCGGCGGCCAGGGCATTTTGGTGGTTCAGCTCATTGTTTCGGCCGTCTAAGAGGAATCTCGAGATAAGGCCGCCTTCAGGACTCGACAACAATTGGCTCTTCCTCGAAGAGGGAGAATTGGTCATGTTCTCGAAGCAGGTGGTGAGATAATCAGTCGTTATCGCGATGGCATTTGCAATTGCTGGCTGGGAAATATCGATTACAGAAATAAATAAAAGAGTGAAAGAAAGGGGGAGGAATGGCTCAATCGCTCTCCGTGGAGAAGTTTTGGCAAACGCCAAAGTGAAAATGGCCGACGAGTCAATGCAAGGAAGTGAACTCTGAATGAAATGTTTGTTATCAAAAAGTGAACCTTGTATCTTTTACTCGGAAAGTTAGAAAGGCGTCAAGGGCCAAAAGTACGTACTGCCTGCCCTGGTTGGCTGGAGCCAGAGTTGATGACGCGCCGGAATCGCCAAAACAAAACTCCGAAGGCTACCTGTCTCAGTAAGCCAGGCACACGTTGGCAAAGTGTACTAAGTACATGCCTACAGTACAGAGAAAGCGTATGAGCTAAGGTTAGTAGAGAGGCCTTGAGACCTTTGGGCTAAGGTGCTAACAAGGGCCGGGATCTACGATTGACGCTTCGTCTCATTTCGTCTGACTAGGACGCATTCGCGAGGCATGGATGCTTCGGCTGGCTTTCTCCAGACATTCAACGCAGATTCGGTGATATCATACTGGGCAGGTGCCTGGCATTGGCTGCAGAGGTCCCTTACATAGGCGACAAAGGGTCCTATCTCTCTCTCTCTCTCTGTCTCTTGTCTTGTTCCTTGATCCAGGCACTTACAGTTGTCCGTTCATGTCACCGCTGACGTGGCCCTGTCCTATTCGACTCCCTTTGACTGGTGTATCTTTTTTGACAAAGCGTAAATGGTACCTGCGAAGTAGGTTGCAACTGTTACGGGGGAAGCTTGTCTTAGTTTCCGGTGGGAGAAAAGACGGCCTGCTCCTTTTGCCCCAGCAACTGAACAAGGGCGCGCTAGACACGATTTGGTCTCTTCGTACATGTTAGAAAGACAAATAAAGGAGCCCAGCTGCTAACACGTTGCGCGCTGCTTCTTGATAAAGAGTTCAATGGCCAATTGTTCTGTGCGTTGGTGCAAAGCGCTGTAGAGCCCATGTCTGGGCTATCTGTAAACCACTCGATTTGGTCATGCAACTGACCCTGGTATGGTGGCGCCAGGGTATCTGAACTCTGTGCTTTTTGATCCATGCTACCCCATACTCTCTGTCTCGGCTGAGATAATATTTATCGCTTCTACAGAGCATTTATTACTAACGTATAGCCATCTTGAAGAGAATTGTGGCACAGCAAATGGCTTGGCTGTCAGCACGATGAGTGAGAAGCTTCTGCCTGTGCCGTATATGGACCCCCATCTATTATTGTCCACACGCCGCAGGTGAATGGGTTCAATTGAAAGTCTTGTTCATGCCTCTTCTACGCGTACTACTAGTAGGGCCTGACCGGGTGGACACGATATCATTAGCATTTGGGGCTCGTATTGATGAGGGTGGGCAAGAGTGGTTTAGTTGACTTCAGGGGCGGGTATCAGAGCTTGCTGCTCCATCCATCCAATGCTTGTACGGCGCAGACAGTAGCTGTGCCTGTAGCTCCTCAGCAGCTGCAAAGAAGCGAAAAGGGCACGGCTAATGCTGTTGTCCTAGTCTAGAGCATGCGATACATGTGCAGACGAGCTGTCTGGCACTGCAAAGAATGCAACAGCCAAAGATGGCCCGGGACAGCCGTTGATCATGATATCGCAGGTTTTCCGCGGTGTCGTGTGACGACGTGATGGGTTAGAATAGCGGGACAGAAGCGCTACGGCTGCGGCGCCAGCAGCCCCAAGCAGGGGTTCGAGGTTGAGTTGTGATGAGCGCGAAACGAAGGCGGAAGCGCACCGGTTTTTGATATCAGCCTGGACTCGTATGTGCCTGTGCCTGTCCTGGCCAACATCCGGCTTGTTGACGCCGATGGCTGCTGTACCTGGCAACCTGGTAGCGGTCTCGTATCCGTGCGAGGGACTGACTCCCTATCCCTGCGATATCCATCTGGTCTGAAGCTGTCAATACATGTACTTATCATCTATTGATACACACCTACTGTACGATACTATGTAAGCTACCAGATCATCTACAGAATAGCCACGGCTTTGAGGGAGGGACGTAGAACAGCAATGATGATGATGATGATGATTATCCAAGCAGTAGGGCAATTGGCATTGAATAGACGCGAACCGCGCTCCCGCCGCTAATTGTTCCCTACCGCACCGGCGCTGTCGAATCCATCCTGACGTCCATCATCCGGTGCACATACGGCACTGTACTCGTTCTTACGTAGGGCCAGTGCACCCAGCATTATCCGTCCATATGTCTAATTGAGCCCAGCCCTGAAAGGTGTCATCGCTTTAGGTTCTGCAGTGGATGCCGTGGAATGCTTGCAGCACGTGCTGAGAATGTCTCTAGCATTGATACAGCGACCTTCAAATGCTCTCAAGGGGGCCGGTTGAAGCTGTTTCGCCAGAGGTGGCGTGCGCCAAAGAGCTGCTAGCGAGTGGGAATCAAGAGCGTCACTGCACCCCCATATTTTCGCCCCCGGCGGTAGCTCTACCTGTATCTCCCCAGAGCAGAGAGCCGTCCATCCTCTCTCCATCTTCCTCCCTCACAGCCTCTCGCAAGGAGCTGGACTTCCCATCCGCATCCATCCTCACCTTCTCTTCTCATTTTCCCATCTGCATTGCACCGTCAGCCCGACTCCTTCCTTTCCAACGCTCCTTGGCTCTGCCGAGCTCGCTTGAAATCACTGCATCGACCCTCCTTTGGCAAAATCTGTCCTGTCCACGGGGGCCTGCCACTGTCTCTTAGAGCCGAACTTCCACGATCCCGACCAAAACAACCACTTCCCCAAAGCTTTCGCCCACGGCAATTCCATCGCCAACCCCCTCCTCCAGCATCACTCACCACCAGCCCGCACCCGACGTGCACCTTTCCGCTGCCCTTTGTCTGCGCCATGGACCAGCAGCAGCAGCCGTCGCAGCAACAAGCTGCCCAGCATGCCACTGGCGGCGTTCATGGGCCGGCTGGACGCAGACTGCACATTGCGCACCGCAGGAGCCCGTCTGAGCTCACGCCGCTTATGAGCATGTTTGCCAACCCAGGAAGTAAGCCATCCGTCTTTTTCTTTTTCTCATCTTCTCTCTCTATTTGGCCTCGAGGACAACTTTTTTTCCCTCTTGTGGCTGCCCTTGTCGCCCGCCAGCTCTAGGCGCGGGGCAACCGCGTTGCCAATCCACAACCCCTGCATCCACAACGCAAATATCCAAGGCGTCGAATCTGGGAAATTGAGTGCTAAAGCGTTCGTGTCGCAGTGGAACAACTTGCAATCCAGCAGCAGATTGAGCTCCTGCAACAACAGCAGCAGCAGATCCAAGCCACCCATCAGCAATATGTCAACATGGGCATGATGCCCCCGGGCCAAACCATCGGCCCCGGCGCTCCATTCAATCCTTTGCAGCCCATGGGCAATGCTTTCCAGTTCCCTAACCAGATCCCACAACAAAATGTTTCGCTGGGTCCCCCGACCCAGCCACTCTCACATCGCCGTAATCAGTCGGCTCTACCCAATATGGGCATGGGCCCGCCGCCTGCGCCATCCTCAGGAGCTTCCGGGTCTACTTTTGGAAACTTCGAGGCACCAGGGAGCCACGGTCGTGAGAACGCTGGTTCCAGAGGTGGCCGTGGAGGCGGTGCCGGCGGTGGCCATCAACGACGACACTCCCTGGCCCTGGCCGATGCCAAGAAGGCTGCTGAGCTCGCACAGCAGAAGCGAACTACATCCGGATTCCAGTTCCCCGCTGCCGGCGCTCCAGCATCTGACAAGCCGGAGGAGGAGAACCAACCCGTCGCTCAGTCCAGCCTCGACGTCCCCGCAGCCCAGGGAGCTACACGTGGAGGCCGTGGCGGACACGGCCGCAGCCAGAGCATGGCCGTCAACGGACGCGGCGGTCTGCGCAGCAGCTCTTTCAATACTGGCACTGATAGTGGCGGTGAATTCCAGCGTCGCGGCCCTGGCCACGCTCGTACGGGATCCCGAAACTATGAGGGCAACTGGCGCAACCAAGGCCAAAGCCAAGATCAACCCGCCAACGCTGCCCAAAACCAGGGGTTCCAACCCGGCCACCGACCCCGCGGCTCAGTCAACCAGTCCATCTCAGCCATGGGAGGCTTTCAGTTCAATCCCGGCCAAGCTCCGGTCCTTCCGCTTGCTGGTCAGATGATGATGCCTCAAATGTATGGCCAACAGCTCAACCCTATGCAGATCAGCCAGCTTCAGGCTCTGCAAGCTGCCCAGATGAACACACAGCAATTCCAGGGTCTTCAGGGCTCGCAGCACGCCGGACAGCTTGCCGGTCAGCAACAGCAACAACAGCGAAAGACTCTCTTCACCCCCTATCTGCCTCAAGCTACCCTTCCCGCCTTGCTTGGAGATGGCCAGCTTGTTTCTGGTATTCTCCGAGTCAACAAGAAGAATCGCAGTGATGCTTACGTCACTACGCTGGATGGCCTCTTAGATGCCGACATTTTTATCTGTGGTAGCAAAGATCGCAACCGTGCCCTTGAGGGTGACTTGGTTGCCATCGAGCTCTTGGATGTCGACGAAGTTTGGGGCCAAAAGCGAGAGAAGGAAGAGAAGAAGAAGCGCAAAGACATTACTGATACCCGCTCCGGCTCCACCAACCAGGGCAGCCAAGCTTCTGGACAAAATGATGATAGCAACCCCCCTGACGGAGCAATCCGCCGTCGTGGCAGTCTTCGACAGCGACCCACTCAAAAGAAAAATGATGACGTCGAAGTCGAGGGACAGAGCCTTCTCCTTGTTGAAGAGGAAGAGATCAATGATGAACAAAAGCCACTGTACGCCGGTCATGTCGTTGCCGTCATTGAGCGTGTTGCCGGCCAGATGTTCTCGGGTACTTTGGGCCTTCTTCGACCCAGCAGCCAGGCTACCAAGGAGAAGCAGGAAGCCGAGAGAGCGGCTCGAGAAGGTGGCAACTCTCGTGGAAACGATGGCCGCCAGCAGGACAAGCCCAAGATTGTTTGGTTCAAGCCTACCGACAAGCGTGTCCCCCTGATTGCCATCCCCACAGAGCAGGCTCCTCGAGACTTTGTTGAGAAACACCAGGATTATGCTGATCGCATTTTTGTTGCATGCATCAAGAGATGGCCCATTACGTCTCTTCATCCCTTTGGCACACTTGTAGAGCAGCTGGGTCGTATGGGTGACCTTAAGGTGGAGACCGATGCACTGCTTCGCGACAACAACTTCTCATCCGATGAGTTCTCTGATGCTGTTTTGCGCAGTGTCGGCCTCCAGGATTGGTCGCTCGCTCAAGAGGATGAAGCAGCCATTGCCTCGCGCCGCGACTACAGAGATGAAAAGGTCTTTACCATTGATTTCAACGGTACCGCTGAGCTCGGAAATGCGGTGCACGTCATTTCTCGCCCCGATGGCAAGATTGATATTGGTATCCACGTTCCTGATGTCACACACTTTGTCAAGCCCAACTCTCTCGTGGACCGAGAGGCCAAGAAGCGTGGCACCGCAGTCCATCTCATCAACCGTTTCTGTGCAATGCTGCCCCCTAAGCTGTCTGGAGAGCTTTGCTCTCTACTACCAGGCGAGGAACGTCTTGCCTTCAGTGTTGTATTCACCGTGAACCCTGTCAACGGCGCCGTTGCTGAAGGTGATGCCTGGGTCGGCAAGAGTATCATCAAATCTACCGGCAAGGTGTCGCTGAGTGACATTGACAAGGCCCTGACTGACGCTTCTACATTCGACAACGCTGCCGTTCCGATCAACACCATTCAGATTTTGCACGCTGTAGCTCAAAAGTTCCGGGAAGCCCGCTTGGGTGCCGGTAGCGAGCCCATCGCCCCTCTCCGATTATTGCAGCAGCTCGATGATGAGAACCCTCAAGTGCAACACAACATCTTTGACTCTACCGAGGCTCTGGAGCTTGTCGAAGAGCTCATGCACAAGGCAAACAGTTATGTGGCCCAGCGCTTGGCAGAGGGCTTGCCCGACAAGGCTTTGCTGCGTCGCCAGGCCGCTCCCAACCCACGACGTCTGCAGACGTTTGTCGAGCGCATGACAGCTCTGGGATACGACATCGACGCCTCTGGAAGCGGGGCACTCCAGAACAGCCTCTTCAAGGTTGACGATGCCGATCTGCGCAAGGGAATGGAGACGGTTCTTCTCAAGTCGATGCAGCGTGCCAAATATTTCATTGCTGGCAAGACTGCCAAGATTGTGTGGCCTCACTACACCCTCAATCTGCCACTCTACACCCACTTTACCAACCCTACCCGCCGCTACGCCGACCTCATCGTCCATCGACAGCTGGAGGCGGTCCTTTCTGAGGGTAAGATTGAGTTTTCTGACGATATGGAGAACCTTGTCAAGACTGTTGAAGCTTGCAACACCAAGAAGGATTCGGCACAGAACGCACAAGAGCAGAGCGTTCACATTGAGTCATGCCGCACCATGGATAAGAAGCGACAGGAAGTCAACGGCGATCTCATTACAGAGGGCATCGTCCTTTGCGTGTACGAATCGGCTTTCGACGTGCTGATTCCCGAGTGGGGCTTTGAGAAGCGCGTGCACTGCGATCAGCTGCCCCTTAAGAAGGCAGAGTTCAGAAAAGAAAAGCGTGTTCTGGAACTCTACTGGGAGAAGGGCGTTCCCAGCTCTGCATACGTGCCTGAGGATGAACGGCCCAAGGCTGCGGCCTCCATGAGAATGTCAAACGCTCTGGCCGCTGCTCGACAGGCGGAAGAAGCAGAGCGCGTGAAGAAGGAGCGCGAGGAGGCTGCTCGTAAGCAGACCGTCACTGGCACAATCTCTACGGATGATGTTGATGCGCTGTTTGATGATGACGAGGATGACACTTCAGATGTGACTGAAGCCATGGCAGGAGCATCGCTGGCTGAGCGGCCTACGCAGAGTGTGCCAGGATCACCGGCACGATCTTCATCCAACGCCGGAACTCTGCACCGCACTCGATCCGACTCCAAGGTTCCTGTCGCAGAGGCTGTTGAGACTCGACTGACGAATAAGGAGAAGTATCTCAAACTGTTTTCTCTACGCGAAGAGGGTGGAGATTACATCCAGGATGTGACTGAGATGACCCGGGTGCCAATCATCCTGAAGACGGACCTTACCAAGAGCCCGCCGTAAGTTTCCTTTCAACATAGAAGCCTGTAGAGTATCAGTTTTGCTAACATGATGGGATCAAATAGTTGCCTAACCATCCGTTCCCTCAACCCCTACGCGTTGTAAATTGGACGAAGCTGAAAGGGGGAGTGGAGGTGGCGATGCGATTGGCAGATTGATAGCTGAAGATGACTCGCCGCTGCCGAGGAGAGGTACTTGCTATAGCAGTGATGTGTGGTATATACTTATTTATTATCTGGCACACGGTAAAAGTGAACCAGTGAGGAACACTTATGCGGCAGCCACTTAATGGTTACAAAGGCGATGCATCTCATGTAATGGCAAAAAAGAAAAAAGGCATTGATGTAATGGAAGCGCATTGAGTAGGAGGTGGAGCAGAATGAGATATGATTGATATGTGTCGCGAGTGGAAAGCATGAGATGAAGAAATGAGCATTACTAAGTTGCGATGTAATATATTACTACCTAGTACTACGTTGAGCTGTATGCTTCCCTCTGGACTTGGGCAACGTGACGCAGCATTGGTGACTAGGCAGGGAAAGAATGAAGTCTTTTTTCTTTGCTGAAGCAAGTAACAAGTTGATCCAATGTATTCTATTCCGTATGATGCCTATATGGGGAGATGTCTGTTTCATTCTATTATAGGTTTCCAACTTGACGACAGATACTAGAAGAAAGCAACAATAATAGCAGATATTAGAGCATGCAGCAATAGCAGCAGCTTCTAGAGGAGAGTCTAGAGGGGAGTTGAGATACTCTATGGTGAGGCAGATTACCGCTACTGCTGCTGCTGAGGACGACGACGATGATGAGGAGGAGGGTAACTTGAACTATCACTATATGGTCAAGAATGGAGTCTTTTTTTCTTGCTGAAGCAAGTAAAAAGTTGATCTGATGTATTCTACTCTACATGATGCTTATATCAGGAGATGTCTGTTTTATCCCTTAAATGGATTTCCCACTTGACGACAGATATTGAACTACTACCATACGGTGTGTCCTTCCCTCCTGATCTGCCAAAGAGACGCAGGCTCAATGACTTGGCAGGGAAGTTTGAGATGATAGATTGCGTCGCCGGGACAATTTATCGCTGCCTTGATATGATCCTGCTTTACTTGAAGTTTAGAACGCAACATAGGCCGCATTGAGGCAACGGCTTGCCATGCCTTTATCACCCGAGATCGGAACTTGAATTTCCACGTTCCACGCCAAGTGACCGAGGCAGTGCCTCTTTCTACGCGGTATATAAATGCACAGGCGCGTGCCTTTTCGCAGTTCCAAAGGACAAACGTGTGTATCATGGGCATCTGCTGCGCAAGAACCCCAGCTTGGCGCAGCAATTCCGTTCTTGGGTCCAGCTGATCCTTAATTGGGTCCCGGCGCCGTAGGAGCTTTGATGTAAGCGCCAGAGATTGCAAAAGCGTCCAGGTCCATGTCGATTGGCATTGCCGAAAAAATGTTTCGGCGTTGATCATGAAGGAGACGGAGAGATGTTGCAGTTTGAGACTGTGGGATGCCAGAACGGCGTCAATATAGATACTGGGATCAGCCGAATCGGACCAGTCCAAGGGAGTTGACGGGATTGGATAGAGAGCGTAGAATATAAAGGAATCTTCAAATATTACCAAGCTCTTGAGAGTATCTGGAAGATGTCGCATCCCAAAAGCGTGAACTGTCTCTCAGCATTAGTGGGTGGTATGGCAAGGATGATGGAACTTTGCAATTGCTGTTACAGAGGTGGGTGAATACCTTGGTTCTCCCGATCTCTGTACTCATCGTCATATGGCGCCCATGGTTCATAAGATATTTGCTCTAGATGATTGAGTTTGCGGAACATACGGGGGAATGACCCTACGGAAATGCAACGCCGGAGTTGCCGACGGATAATGAGGCGGGTGACTGCCTTAACTTGAGGCAATGATTCTCTTAAATTTAGACGGATAGGCTTAAAAAGTCGTTGAATTGCGTGTCTCCGAGGGGGGTAGAGTTGTTGGCCTTCAAACCAGCCATGTTGCGTGTCAGTACCCAGAGTTCCAGTCCCAGCTGTTGGTGTTGCGTCGTCTTCATGATCAACGTTGTCCGAGGACAAATGAATGTTCTTGAACCAATGCTCGCAGTCGCTGGGAGAATATACGTTGAGCTCCAGTGCCAAGTTACCTGCTGGATCCCAAATACTGAGGATAGAGAACAGTTTCGATATCGCATCGGTGACGATAGGGTTGATGTCAATTAGACGCGAGCGGTGTTTGGAGCAACATTTGTACGTATATCGTGGTAACTCAACCCTGAAATAGATGTGATGAACAAGCTCTCTCCTTTGTGGCGAAAGGAGGGCGAAATCGTCGAGACAAGACACTTGCAGTGATATCTTGTGGAAATTGAGCTTTTCTAGGACGTCCTGCCATTCTCTGCACACAGACGCAAGTGAAGCCCAGCCGGGATGTTTCTGGTTTGCGACTACGTTTAGGATGATGATGCGAATCTCCAAGGGGAGATATTCCCATGAGCGTCTCCAGCTGCGTAGTCTCATTCTGTCGTGTATCGATTTTCTTCGTTGCGCTCAGGAGAGGAACAAAAGCGGAAGACTCCAAAAAAAAAAAACGGTGTTAGAAGGGCTGGAAGTTGGATTCATACGGCGATCTGAGGAAGATGAGATGACTTTGAAGAATCTTCTTCGTGTCGGTGCCTGCTGGATTGAAGATTAAGATGTTGGACTCTATATCCTGGGCTTGAAAAGTTTGATGTGTTATCTTGAAACTCTGTTGTTCTGGCTTTCGGCGCAATATATGGCTTTGATCGAGGACGAACCTTATTTCTTGCAATATCTAGTACTAATCCAGCGTCCCATGTGCCAGACTTGCGCCCATGGTACATGATGTATAGAAAGCCATCTATTACTACTATTCTAGGTACCCGTTAGCTACTTGATATCCAATACTTAAAGAGGCCAGTTAGAAGCAGATATTAGAAGTACTGGGTAGATGAAGGTAGTGAATACATGTGTCTGGCCCTCAAGTTGGATAGGTACCTAGTAGTATTCCACTTACCGATTCTCATACATCAATGGTATACAACGTATGAGGAACAACATGTTGAACTTCTCATAGGCACTGCGGGAAGATTTTGATATTAGCCAATACTGAAAGAGGGTACGGTAGCAAGGATAGAGAGATACAAGGTGGATGCTCTGCACCTCTCCTTGACAAATTATACCACCGTCGCTCGCAGGGGTGCTGAATCACTGGGTTGGGCTACTAGATAGGTAGCTGCTGTCTTATGTACTTGAATCTGCATTTATCATACTTTTGGCTTCTGACATGGATGTGGCTTGAATCTCCAGCTCTTGTCCCCGTCTTCCCACATTGGGGATGCCTCTTCGAACAGCAAAGCTTGTCTGTCACCCGATTGGCGGCTCGAGCAGGCACTGGTTTCTCCGTCTGATGAGTAAAGAACGGATGTGTGACGGACGCACGTGTCACCTGTGACGGCTGTTGAAGGATTGTCCGGCTTGGGGGGTTTCCGAGACAGTTGAAACATTTTCTTGGGAAACCTGCTCTAATGGGAGGAAACGGTTAGTGTCGTGAAGGCTATCTGAGTCTCCGTGAGACAGAAGCAGGGGGCCTTGTGCTGGGTGACCTAGTCATGCTGCTGCCAGAGGCGAGTTTGGAAGTATTTGATTACAGACCCATGCCTCACCTTTGATACTGCATATGTAAGGTACCAAGAAGGTGGTGATTTGATTAATCGCAAAATTAAGAATATGGATGTAAGTGTTATCTGATCAACTGCGAATAACTCCGATGAGATGCTCCGTTCCCCGTACCTTCCCTTGCTTCAACTGGAAGCACGTGGTACTACCTACCTCTCTATAGGTACCTTAACTACTCCTCCTCAAGTTGACTAAATCATCATCAGAGCTTCTGCAAATGCAAACCACGGACATGCTAATTTCAATTGCTATATACCTTACCGTACACGGAGTCTTTGACTAGCATCAACTCACGATAGCAAAGACGCGCGCACGGCCTCCAGCACGAGTAGGCGCTTCTGCATCGTGCGACATGAGCATCCCTCCCGTGGTCATGACGCACACGCTAACAAGGGCCAGATGCAACCCGTCTCTTTTAGCTCGCAGGGCAGCAAAAGAAGAAATAATTAAAGTTAAAACGTCCTGGCTGCAATGGCCCCCCTCTAGGCGGAAGAGATTGGCTCCGGGGCGCTGCTTTTGCGCGTGTATCACATTCGTTTCGGACTACGGACGGGGGCGAGCTAAAAGAGCTGGGACCCTGCCCGGATAAGCTGGGGGAAGCTGGGACGAGCTTCGCATCTGGCAGCTTCCGGCCGTTTTTGCTGCGACCTGGGTGTCCAGGGGTGTCCAAGGGTGCAGCGCTTGAGGCTCGGATCCGTCCATTGGGGTTTCTGGACAGACTGAAGCGAGGAAACGGATCCTCATGGAGCCGCCATGGCTGTTTGTCCCACGTTGCGGTGGCCCCTTGGGGTTTATTATCACGACTTATACCGACTAGGCAGTCCCTTAGCTGACCACCAAACCTCATTTACCCAGCTGGCTCTGGGATATAAGATCGTCGACGCGCTCTTTGGATACTTGTTTTCTTTCCTCTCTTGGTCTCCATCGTTTCGCTCCGATCCGTCTCTCATTCACTTTCTTTTTTCCGTGGGTTGTCAAAAAGCCGCTGGCCTGCTTTTGCTGGTATACCCTTCGTTTATTCTATTCTATTCACTTTGACTCGATCCTTGACTATACCACTTTCCATTCATTCGCATCTTTTCTCCATTTGGCTTGTCCAATTTCATTTTTTGACGCGTAACCGCCCGGCTGGACCACTTTGATTAAACACCTGACGAAAACAAACGAAAGAAATCACTGAAAGAGACGAGCAAAAGAGATATTCAAGATGCCTTCCTTCAAAGCTGCCGTCATTTCCTTCCTGGCTGCTACTGCTGCCGCACTCCCTTCAATGCCCAAGTTGACCGAGCGGCAACTGGAGTATCACACTGTCGCCAAGAGGCAGAATGCTGCTGCCCAAGCCCTGGGTCTCAATGACTTTGATATTCTTCAATTGTAAGCTCCTCTTATACTTGGCGATGTGGTTAAATGTTATAAGTTGACTAACACACTCCTCTCAGCGCTTTGACCCTTGAGAACCTCGAAGAGTCCTTCTATCGTGAGGGTTTTGCCAAGTTCCCCGCGTCCGACTTTACTGCTCTCGGCCTCAGCGATGAGCAGATCAAGGACCTCCAGGGCATTGGCTTCACCGAGTCCGAGCACGTCATCATCCTCCAGTCTTCGCTCGCACAGAATGGTATCCAGCCCGTCCAGCGTTGCACTTACAACTTTGGCTTCACCAGTGCCGCAGCCATGGTCCAGACTGCAGCCATTCTCGAGAACGTCGGCATCTCAGCCTACCTCGGTGCCGCTCCCCTGCTGGCATCTCCCGCCATCCTCGGTGTTGCCGGCTCCATCCTCACCATCGAGGCCCGTCACCAGAGCTCCATCCGCGTCTTTGGCGGCCAGACGGCTGTTCCCCAGGCCTTTGATGCTCCTCTCGGCCCCAAGGCTGTCTTCTCTCTCGCCGCTCCCTTCATCCAGTCCTGCCCTGAGGGCTCCAACCTTAAGCTTACTGCCTTCCCTACTCTCAAGCTGGCCAACCCCAGCGACAAGACTACTACCAACTCTGTCTTGAAGCTTCAGTCTGACGCTGCTAGCGGCGCCAAGTTCTGTGCTTTCACGTCTGGTGGTGTCACCCCCGGCGGCACCATGTTTACTCCCTTTTCTCAGACCGATGGCTGCAAGATCCCCGAGGGAGTTGCCGGCATCACCTACCTGTCGCTCTCCAGCGCCGGTCCTCTGACTGGTGCTCTCACCGACGACATTACCGTTGCCGGCCCCATTGCTATTACGGTGTCATAAGGGAGCGGGTTCATGTTGGGAAAGAGATTATGAAATTCACCAAGTAGAAAAAGATGAAAAGAAGGGGAATAATTCGAGTCAAACTTTTTATTTAATACATACAACTTTTTACCTTTCTCTATATAAAATCATTCCATTAATTCATCCATTTATATCCATTACTCGTGAGCATATAGAAAGTACTCAATGTTTACCATCCTCTTATCAAGATGGTTCTTTTGAGCATAGGCTCCGCTATTAAGATGTCATCTTTGGTGTATTTTACATTTCATTTACATATTCAACATACAACTCTCCCCATGTCTTGTCATCCCCTTTGGCCAATGAGCTCACTCCCTCTATCCCTCTTCCACCAAACTCACGTCAACCCTCTTTGGTCGGTCTAGCCCTGGAAATCCAGATCTCATCTCATCCAGGGTCCCTCTCGGAAGACCAAAGCTGAAACATCCGTGGCACACCCCGTTAACAAATCCACCCCCTTGCTCAATCCCGGCTGCCAAAAACGCAGCAGGAAACTGACGCTTCCGTCATCTTGGGACCAGAGTCCGGGGGCAGCTTTACCTCAAGTCAAATGTCCAGGGCTGTCAAAAACGCATTTCAACATGGCACACTTCCGCCCCTGAGAAAATCGATATATCGGATCCCCTCCCCTTTTCTTATAAACACACCTCAGGGTCACATAGATACCGCGAGAAGCCACCTGAACACGCAAACACCTTCAACTTGCTATTTAAGCCTGTTTGCACATCCTCGCTTCCCAAGGCTTTCGCCTGCTGGAGACGTTCCAATCCCCCCCGACAGCTGCGTCTTTCCCTCTGCTCCAACCCACATAGAACATACCATACCAATCGACCATGAGTAAAATAACTTTTGATTGCCGGCCCTCCCCAAAAATTCTTTTACACAAACCCCCCCAATCGAGACCTGAGTGAACTGCGAGAGTCAAAATGCATTAATCGGTCCCCTGTCCCACCGAGTCCTCCAGAGAATACCTTTAACTCTATGGTGTAACTGTTTGTGGAATGCCATGGAAATGTTAACGCAGTGCAGGGTGGTATCTAAAGAAGCTATCCATAATAGTGCGGACTCCCTTTTTTAATAATTTTTTCTTGCTAAGTTTGTTGGCTGCTTCTGTGATATTAAGCATCTAACGTATCTGTCGTATTAAAATGGCCGGGCGTTGATGTAGTCTTGAGCTTTTGACCAGGCAGACTTCTCATTTGCTGGGAGAGAGGCATCGTTTAGCGTCTGCACGCCCTGGTTGAGGGCACTGACAAAGTCAATGGCAGTTCGCAAATCTTCCGGGAATGCCTCCGCTAGGGGGATAAAAGTCTGCTGGAATGTTTCCAGCCGAGCGGCTCGTGCCTCCTTGTCGGATCCGGCTTCCTCATCGTCAAAGAAGGTCAGAGCCGCGATACCAAGTCCGATATCTGGTCTTGCCAGAAGGGTAACCTGTCTAATGTTAGCTACTAGGAACGAAATATTAAAAGGGAGGATCGCTCGTACTTTTGACTGATTTCTAGCTGATCAGTTCTGTCCCTGTTACACTGTCCATACAAGAACATGGATGCAACAATCGCTTCAATCAAGTCACGGTCGGCCTCGCGTACCGTCGTGGACAGTGCCCGGAATCCCAATAGACTCTTATTCAATGCTCCGGTGTAACCAAACGCTTGATGCCGCAGCCTGAGCAATGAGGCACATTGGCTAATGAGGATGACGCATGATTTGTCCTCGTTTGTTCCTTTTCGAGGCATGCCGGGCGCACCTTCGCGGTACTTGCCGCTCAACAGTCCGAATCGCAACAGTTCAAACGCCAACAGAGCAGACTCCTCCACAAAGGGCACTCTATCCTCCATAGTGTCTCTGATAGCAATAAGAGTGGTCGCCAAAGCATTTCCCCACTTGGTCAGCTTGTGCGAATCATCAACGTATCCCCTGAGATGGAGGAAGCGCCAGATGACGACGGATGCCACCATGTTAGTGCTGTCGATGCCTTTGATGAGTTTTTCCTTGGGAAAAGTCTTGTCAACGAAGTCCTGGTTCGCGAGTGCAAGCACTTCCAGATACACCGGACCAGCAAAGTCTGCAGGGAAGAAACGGCGGAGGTCTTGCTCTTTGACGTCCCAGGTGTCCACCAATGTCGAAGGTAGCGGTCGCATAGAGTTGTGATTCATAGTGTGCCTGTACTTCGGGTCGAACCAAACCTTCAGGGTGATGTCCTTGTGCGCGATTGCTCGGTGGACTCGGGGTATAACGAGACTGAGCGCCTGTTCTTTGATTGGGAGGATTTGATTGGTAACAAGTTGCTTGTATTCCTCCGAAGCAGTACCGTCCAAAGTCGGCAGAATGATAATCTGTCCGTGTGCTATAGCGTTCAGGATACGAGGCCCAATCAGTCCAGTATTGAGATAGTGAAGCAATTCTGGGGGCATCCGAAGGCCAAGATATTCGTGGCTGTCTTTAGTGAGCCGCTCAAAATCGTTGACTTTAATTTCGCCACTCTCGGAAATGTAGATGAAATGTTGGGCCGCCATTCTGGCTTTGCGGTACTTGTCCAACCAGTTGGGATCATGAGCCTGCAAAATATCGTTGAACGATGCGCAGGCATTAGCCACAGTCTTCTCTGAAGTCCGCAGGATGTTGACAGCATCCATAATGGTGTACGGATTCGGATACATGGCTGTGTCTTGCAGTGGGGGAAACGGAGGGAGGAACGAGGTTCCCGTCATGAGCATGGCGTCGACAAACATGGGTTCGCCAACTCCGAGAGTACGCATGACCCTCTTCTTTGAGATGGCGGTCACTGTTCCAGCGTCCCAGTCCATGTTTCGAATGACAGAGTCCTGAACAGGGTAGAGAAGCAGTTCTTGGGGGCCCATGACACCAGCGCATTGGTCTGTGTCGATCATCTCAAAGTAGGCCAGCTTTCTTATCGTCAGACATGGTCATTGCGGTACAAAGGGGACGAGGGGAAGCGAACCTGACCACAAGCGTTGAAAGGAGGCACCAAAAAGTGCAGTCCCCTCTCTTTCAAGATGGCTTGTAAAAGAGGGTAAAGATTCTGAAGCTGATAGGCACCTGTTCGCAGTGTGATTAGCGAATCTATCCCTGATACAGACAAACATGAGAATCTTGTCTGGGGTAGGATGGACATACCTGGGTTAGCTCCAAACGCAGTGACAGCTTGCTCGGCCTCAGTCTGCGAGTACAACTCCCATGCTTCATCCGTCTTCTGGTTCGCAGCTCTGCCCCGCTTAAGAGCAATTTCATCCTGTCCTATGATGGATTGGCCGTCGAAGATGAAGAAGGGGATAATTCGATGCTTGTCCCAAAGATCTAGATTTTGCCGAATATTACTCTGAAAGCCGGTCAACCCGCCAAGCGCAGTGAGCAGGGGCTCGTGGGAAGGTTGGTTGTCCAGGAGAAGACTCAGGTAATAAGAAGCATCGACGGCAATGGCGCAATCTTCGAGCTCGGTAATGTCATAGGTGCTGATCAGCGGGCAGTTAGCATACTTTGTTCGGGCTCGTATAGAGAAAGCAAGCGTACTTAGCCTGGGCATTGATCCAGGAATCCTCCACAAGGACTATGGCACGAATTAGCTTGTGTGATTATGCCACATGTTTATCAGTAGCGAAAATGCATGGGTATGGACATGAGGCTCCCAATGCAACAACGTCCTGAAGGAAGCGTTGAAGCACTGCTCTTGAAAAAGGCCACCAACTTGCCAATTGGGCGGCAAGCAGCATGGAATAGCAAAATAGGCATCATCTGCTGCTATAGCATCTCATATAGGCCCATGGCGACGACCCGAAGAGTGGCCGGACCAAGGCCCATGGCCCATGACAATGTAGCGCAACAAGAGTCACGCGCAGACGACACATTTGCTTCGCCGAGCTCAGAGCCGGTTGTGCAGAGATGAAGAAGGGACTCACAAGGCATCTCGAGCAAGCCTCCTCGAATCAAACAGGTATATGACTATCGGCTTCGCTATGCGACTCGGAACGGCGGGGGTGGAATGGGGTGTTTCAAGACGAGGCTGAAAACCCGCGGCTGTCAGACGAAGAGAGACAGGGAAGAGGGCGAGAAGTCGGCGATGCGGGCGGAATTGGGAGGATGGATCGGCTTGGTCGACGTGGAAGAGCTTCTGGGTTGGCCGGGATACGAAATCGAAGGAAAGAAAGCTCGTCTTTGCCAGTGCGCACCGAGAGTTGGAAAGAGAAGAAGAAAAAAATAAAACAAGACAGGCTCGTTGGAAGACACAAGACAGCACGCAGACGCCGTGTACGAAAGGCTGCGGCAAACGCTTGGGCAAGGCTCGCTTTCCCGTGGCAAGACAAACAACTTGCAAACAGACAAACGTCCCCAGCAGCCGCACCCAAGAGGAAGTCGATGGAGAGGTTCAGTTCAGCCCTGCGCGGGTAAGCAGCAGCTGGCGAGGGATCTGAAGCGAGTCAATAAGGTACAGGTAAGGTAGTGGACAGGACAGGTACAGTGCGGTCGCTGCACGGTGGAGATGCAAAGGTAAGCAAGCGCACACGGCAGAGGGAGGTTTGGCTTTGGTTTGGTTTGCTTTGCATCCAATTGATGCTCTTTGGGGTTTGGGGGGTTCTAAACAGTTTCCCCTAGTCTGGATGGTCCAGCGGTGTGGCGCCCAACAGGGCCAGAGTGTGGCTTAGCATGTGTGTTCTGTCAACCCGTAACATATGTGCGGGTGGCTGGTGGGCACAGCACAGCAAAGTGGGCTGCATCTTGACAGCACTGGAGTCTCTCATCTCATGATCTGGGGCTACCTCGGCTGCTCAGGTCGGAATCCAGCACAACCACCACAATGGAGGTGTTTGATGTTTGTCTATTTCGCCTTTCAGTACGTATTAGAGATCAAGGGCCACTATCCCTCTTACTTACAGTACGTCTACCGCCTACCACACAGGAGCTATTACAACATATTACAAGCTTCCCCCCAACTAGCGGGAAGCTCCAAGCTTCCTCGACCCCGCCACAGTAAACTCACAGCCCTGTTCCAAGCGCATAGCGGGGTGTCCCAATCCAGCTATCGCAGCGATCCCGGAACGTCAAGGGACGCACATGTGCTCCGACGACTAGCCGTAGTACTTTGACGCTATGTGCCGTCCCAAGATAAGGGCACTTAGTAGTTAATAGATCGTAAGACGATATCGCTGACTGAATCTTCTCTTCTCCGTCAATTCCCTTCTGCAACTCCTGCATCTAATCTTCCGGTTACATTTCAAGGGAAAGAAAAGGAACAAGCCATGGCTGTTGCTACTGCAAATATCCCCATCATCGACATCTCCGGTGATCAGGATGTCGTCGCCAAGCAGCTGGTCGACGCTGCTCAAGAGCATGGCTTCATTTACATAAGAAATCTCGGAGCCGATATCTCTGCCAGCAGCATTGACGGGGCTTTTGCACTGGTAACACTCTTCCGAAGCAGGCATTTCTTTACTTCATTCATAATCTGACGTTGGGTGCCGTGTTTAGTCTCGGAAGCTGTTCGATGCTCCCCTCGCAGAGAAGCAGGCGTGCACTATTCAGACAAATAACCGCGGCTGGTCTGGCATGCACTCGGAAACTCTAGACCCCAAAACCCAAAAGGTAATCTCTTCTTAAACTCTGCACTTCTAATAGGTGCCTGGCTAACGGTATCTCATTGCTTCCTATCAGGTCGGAGACTTCAAAGAGTAAGCATGATTCATGCCCCTAAATGCGTTGGATATTCTCATGTAAACAACACGAACTCACCATGTAAAGGGCCTTCAACTTTGGCGAATTCATCGATGGGAAAGCCCAGCAGCCCCTCCCACCCACCATCGCCGCCGACGAGCCTCAGGTCAGCGCTTTCGCAGACTCGTGCCACAAACTCTGCCGGAAGCTCCTCCACCTGCTCGGAATTGGCCTCGATGTGCGTCACTCTCACTCTTTAGTTTTGATATCCCGTTTAGTAAAATGTATTGAATGTCTAACATCGGTACAAACATCTATTAGGTTGGCGATTTCTTCTCCTCAGCACACAGCACCAACGGTGAATCCAGCTCCATCTTGCGGCTCCTCCGCTACCCACCACCTGACCAGACCTCTGCCTCCAGCGACGACATCCGTGCCGGCGCACACTCTGACTACGGCTCCGTCACGCTGCTCTTCCGGCTGAAAGGTCAGGCAGGACTGGAATTGCAAAAGAAAGACGGCTCTTGGGCCCCTGTCCCCGTCTGCCCTCCAGGCTCGGAGAACGATCCCAGCCCCCCTATTCTGATCAACATTGGAGACCTGCTTTCTTACTGGACCAACGGACTGTTCAGGAGCACCGTCCACAGGGTGGTCTTCCCGTCTGATAATGCAGCAAGCAAGGTAGAGGGCGAGACTAGCGCGGGACCGCGTTACTCGATTGCTTTCTTCTGCCATCCTGCGGGATCAGTGGCGTTGGAACCTGTGCCCAGCGAAAGAGTGAGGAACTTCATTCCGGATGAAAGCGCGCCGAATGAGAACCCATATGCTGAGAGGAAGGTGATGACGGCGAATGAGCATCTCTTTATGAGATTAAAGGCCAGCTATGGTACTTTGTACGATGATGAAAAGAAGCCGTGAGGCCTGTTTGTTATCTAATTAAGAGTTATATAAAGATGATATATTCATCATGTCCACATGTACGCTTGCCTCAAATTAACCCTGAATACCAACGCCGCCACGGATCATGAAATCCATCGTAATATTTCTTCGTAGTCTCTGCGTCCTCATAAATGGCGAGATGGTTCAGCACCCTCCAATCAAAGACGCTTATCCATTCCCGTCTCTCTTCTGGGATGTTTTCACGGATGCTCTCCAATATAGACAGTAGCGCCTTTGTTTCTTGCTCCCTCTCTACTGTATCAACAAACAGAATCTTGTTACGACCTGTCTGGCTGTCTGGTAGCTGAGAAATATCGATTGTATCGTTTCTGACCCAGGCTTCGGCATCTCGGATAATGTTTGATAATCCGTGTTCTCGAAACAACGGTTCAACCCTATCGATATTTCGAAAGTAGGATGGTAGCAGAACAAGTCGATTAACTAGCTGGCAATCAAGACCGGCATACTGACAAATGGCCTCAGTTGCTTCAGGGCTTTGCTCTGAAGGTCTCTGTTTCTGTTCAACATCGCGACCGTGCTTTTCATGACCACTACGAGTCGGGGTTAGTGGTTGGGTAGCGGCATCACTGTCAGTCTCATCCTCGTCTTCGCTATCAGGTATGACAATGGCGCTATCATTTAACGGCAAAAGAGAAGATGACAACTCCGCCGGTTCAACTGTAGCATGTTCTTGCCTGATAGTATCCGTCTCTTTTGCCCGAGGCTGCTTAGGGTGACGAGAGGCGTTCAAATCTTCGTTGTCAGATTGGCAGACAGTTGAAGGGAACTCTGATTTCTGGGGCTTCGGTGTAGAGTTTCCATCTATCTCTCCCAGTGGACGTCGTATGGGGGATTTGGATATGGGTTTGCGATCTGGACATCTTGATTCGGACTCCTCATCTCTAGAAGACTGACGGCGTTTCTTTGGTGGAGAGAACAAGGCTGATGCAAAGGTAATGCGCTTCCTTTTATGATCAAGGCTGGGGATTGCTGTTGATAGATGCGCTGTGGGGGATGGCTGTGTTGCAGCAAGTCTATGGGGCTCGGAAACCGAGGCACCCAACAATTCAAGGGATCGTTCTAAAGAGCTTCCAGTAACGTGTCTGGTCAGAGGCAGAGAGCCTGAGGAATTATGTGAGGCTCGTCTCGGCGATGGCGTTGGCATCGTTGTTGCTGTCAACTGCGTGGCGGCGTCAACAGCCACTCCTCTTGGATCGGATTGCTCTAATCTTGCGATCCATGCAAGATTGTCCTGACTATCTTCCAGTTCAGGCGCTGATGTGGCCCGCTCTGCAATTTCTTGTAGCTCAGTAAATGAAAGCACATCAGAGAAATCTCGATCGAAATGAATCTTTGCAACGGACGGGAATCGTAAGCTCCACCAGTTTGTGTCGCCTGCTTTGTCAAAGCTGAAGCATCTCATGTCAAAAACGGGAGGATTCGTAAATGCCACAGTCATCGGCGTGGGATGGGCCCCGGCAGCAACCTTCAGTTTGGTTTCAACGTTTTCTGTAGCTGGTACCGGTTTTGGATTCGTGTAGAAGACGAATGTCTTGAGCATAGCCTCATTGAGTTCAACAATGTTGACGACAGTAAACTCCGGTTTGGCATTCCATCTCTTGACTTCCTCTCTGTTGTCAATGCAGCCAACATAGAAATGAGTCCACCTAAGGTTGTCAATATTGTATGATCTCGCTTTGGCGGCATTAAATCCAGCACCAACCACAGCAAAATCGCCAACCTCTCCGAAGCGACCGATGTAATCCTTCTTGAGCTTAATGCAGTGGCTTGTAAACGGTGCTCCATCGCTCTCAAAGTTGAAATAAGGCTGGTCTGATTTTAATACTAGTCCCTCGCCCCTGTCTGTAATAACTTTGGCGAATGCATTTCGCAGCGCCGAAACTGCCATGGGATGGCCAGTGTTGATAATTTGCCTTTGTATGAGTTCAGCTTGTCCCCTATCACAGCGAACTAGTTTCTCGAGTAGCTTGAATCTTTCCGAGTGCCGAACATTTAACAAAGGTTGGCCATCGAGAAGCAAGATATCGTAATACACTATCATTAAGTGTTCGTGCGGTCTCGGACTGGTCAAGTCAGGATGCTATATCTAATGATGGCAATCGCAGGTAGGGGCTTGCTTACGGTGAGTCCTGGCCTGTGTTCATAAATCGACCGCGACGGGCGACGTGTTTTCGAATATGATGAAAGGGGAGGATCTTCTTTTGCTATATATGGGAGTTAGCCAATGTAGAGTCACACTCTCATCAAAGACGGTGGCCTACCGATTCGCTGTAAACAGCCAATTCTCCTTCCAATATGCACTCGGTTTTGATATCGCATCCAGCCTTTCCTATTCCCAATGAATCAATGATGATCCTTTCCCAATTGTTAGCTTTTCGGATTTAATGACACGTTCCTTTCAAGAGTAATTACCCGACTAATCGCTCTCTGTCTTCGGTGCTGTCTTTTCCACTCTTGGAAAAGATTTGAATGCCGCGTCTGCCCTTGCTAACATCAACGTGGATCTGGCAGTATTCTCCATCTATTTTTGCTTCGACGCTCATTACACCACCCTTGCACATGTTGATGCAATGTTTCATACTGCGAGCTTTAAACCATTGTTGCCTCCCAACTTTGACTGATAATTGTGGTTTGATTGACGATAGCCGCTCCCGCTCAATGTATAATTTATCCGGGTGTAGAGACCGCGTTTCTCTCCTCAACTGCTGCATGGTCTCGATGGCAATCGTAAAGTCCTCCCGGATCTTCAAAATTGATGGCAAAAGAGGATCGCACAAGCGATAAACTTCATATGCATCAAACACCAGTGGTTGAAAGTCTTTGAGAACCAATCGGGTGAACCATTTCGCTTCTCTTGCAGTCAGTCGTCTATAGACGGCTTCCAAGCCACTCCGAGCGGGCGGTTTAGCAATGGTTGCCTCTGGATCCCGTATAGATGGCGAGCTCCATCTTACTTGGGCTGCAATGGAATGCAAAGCTTCGTCAATTTCCTCAACAGTGACTTGAAATCTCTCCGGAAGAGTGGGATTCGGCTAGAGACGAGTCAGATGCCACTCCCCTTACGGTGGTAGGAGTATAGCTTACAGTGACAGTCAAAATACGCTCTACACAATCGGCAAGATCCAACCCAAGACCTGGTTGTTTATAAACCGAGAGTTCCTTGAGACGAGAGGAACCAAGCATCAAACCGCGTCCGATGACGCGCTCCAAGCTGTTTGCTTGTATACAATACACCCTATCCGTCCTCTTTTCAGGGAGTAATGTGGATAATAAAGCTGCAAGGTTGGTGTCTGGCGCATTAATAAGGCGGCGATGTTGAGTACACCATGCAACGAGAGCCGAGGTGCTGGACTTGCGCGCTTTTGCTAGTACGTAAGATGTCTCCAATAAATCGCAGACGTGAGAAAAAGGGAAGGGCATTTCGGCTTGATATGCCCGCACGACATTTCACAACATGCTTTGTTTCTTTGGTGCACAAATATACCCAGGTACCAGCTACTATGGCACCCACAATGTGAGCAGTGGCCCAGTACCTGGTAGTTCCTCGTTCGACGTTCTCACGAAATGGCGAGGCTGGAGCGGCAAGGCTGTGAGACAAGATTCATCGGCTTTGAAGCTTATACGCCCCGGCTCAGTGAAGGGAGATGCCCTGTGATCATGCCCTGCAGATAGAAAGAAGCGCTTGTGGCAGCGCGATAGGACACGAGCAGCCGGGCTGGCGGAAATGGGTGTGAAATCTCCACTCACATCAAAACACAGCCAAAAGCTTGACATGGATCTCTGGGCACGCGACGCGAGATTCACGGGAAGTCACATGAACAGGCTGCACGTGCAACGGGCTGCAGCCCTCCGGAGAGCGGATGGTGGAGAAGAGCAGAAAGTTTGTTCGACCAGGAAGATACAAGTCACAAACTCAACTTCAAGTTAGTAGTAGCAGAAGGGCATAATTATTGCAGGACACGCAAGGAAAGGCATACGAAACACGGCCGCGCCGCTTGTCCAGGTGTCGAGATATTGCGCGGAAATTTGAGGTCAGTCTGGCGAGCACAGTACTAAGGTACAAGGCCAAAGTACCAACAAATATGCGGCCACGGGGCGGCGCAGGCAGGATGTACTCGTAAGAGGCCAAGTTCTTGTACTCGTACTTGTACTGAGCACGGCGCCAACAGCACGTACCACATCTGCAGCGCCAGGCGGCAACGGCCAGCGCTAGCCGAAGAACCGGTACGCGATCGCTGGTACTGCTACTTGTGTCCACTAGCAGTTCCATGGGTGTTTGTTGTGCCCCAGCCATCAGCTGCTGTCATTGAGAGCATGATGGAAGCATCGAAGTTAATAATGGAGGCATTGAAGCTGTAAGCCGCCAGCCCCCAACAAGCTCAGTGAGCATAATTGTGAGATATTGCCCGCTAGACTCAACTAGCACGTAGTGGTACAAGCACCCAGTGTACTCGTAGCTGCACCCCCACTCGCTCTCTCCGCCGAGCCCCTGAAGAGCGACCAAGCGATCCACTGGAGATGCGCAGCTGTTTGGGCGGGTTTGGCGGCTTCGGGTTCCAGCGTGCAAGTCAGTTGACGCCTCCGCAAGGGAGCCCAAGAGGCAAACGCATGTCTGACCTCGTACGAGCAACAAGTGGTTATAACTGCGTCATGCTCGTTGAAACGGAGGTCACGGTTGATACATATACATCTGACTGCCTGGTGCTAAGCTGTTTTACAACTTTTCCCGCCTGTATTGTACAACCTCGCCTGTTATTGGTATCATCACCGGTACGACGAAGCTCAACAACATCAATAATAGCACATACAAACTCAACTCTGCTGCTTCAGGCATCACCCACTCACTGCCAGCACACCACACACACACCACCACTCACTCGCGCCCACTTACCCACGAGTGCTGTACACTGAGTGGTCGGTTTCGATTTGAGACAAAATTGACATTTCTCTGTTCCCCCTCTTGAAGCGAGGAGGGGACAAGCGGATCTCAGCGTCAACAAAACAGCAAGGGAAGACGAAGCCCGCCCCCTCTTTCGGGCCTCCATCCAAACCTTTTTTGCCGGGCTGTCTGTTTGTTGTTGTTGCTCAGTTCTCGTCGGGCTGCATCTGCATCTCCATCTCCATCTGCATATAACATTCGCCCACCGCCTCATTTGCTGGTACCGGGACTAGAACCACAAGCACGCCAGCCTAGCTCCAGAACATTCGCCTCTGTTGACAAAAGGCTCGTCGCCCCCTGTCGTGTCCCCGGGCAACTTCTGGCTTGTTCTGGGTAAGGCGACCCCGGCCGCGCTCTGTCTGTCCAATAACTGCCCTGCGCTGAAACGAAACGGAGTCGTCGCATCTGCCCCAAGGACTGCACAAGCCTGGCCAGGGCTCCGCAGCCGGTGCTATTATGAGAGCGGGAGCGTCCGATTTTCCTTCTCCTTATCAGCATCGGCTGTCCCATGAGCGGCCTGCACTTTGGAATTTGCATCGTCGACAGCAGTGCTCGCCCTCTCCTCGATGACTACGAGCTGCTAAGCCAGGACCACCAAAGAGCGCTCCTTGTTCGAGTAGCAGTCGTCTCCGTTCACTTTCGGCGCCTCAGGGCCCCAGCCACTCATTTGCACTCTGAAAAACGCCGTCCTGTTGACGGTAGCCACTCTTTATCACCTGTAATCGTCCTGTCTTTACGAGCCCGCATCAACCTGCCGAGATACCTGGATATGGCCTCGCAGCAGCACGAGATTCGTCTTCGCTCGTCGGCGGCGGGAAGCCCTGTGACCGATACCAGCAGCATCGCCAGGACCGCCACCTTCGCTTCCTCCTCCTCCTCTTCCCCTGGAATCTCACGATCGCACAGTGCGTCTAGTACCTCGTCCACCTTTGACGACTCTCAGGCGATGCCTCCACCGCCTCTTCCCCGGAGCGACTCCTTCACTCGAGGCCGTTCACGTGCATCCCCTTCTGTCTCGCGACACAAGAACCGCCTCTCGCTTACCCTTCCCGTTGCCGTACCGTTTGACGGCCCGAGGCTGGCCGACTCGCCGGCGATCCTGTCCGCGTCAGCCATGATGGTCTCGTCGGTTCCTCAAACGCCATTGGAGACTCCTGCTTCTGTTGCCACCTCTCCATCGAATGCAAACGAGTTCATAATCGCAATTGCTGCGCAGGAGCGGAGAGTCTTGGAGCTCAAGGAGGAACTTGCACAGGCCGAGACGGACTTGGCACGGCTAAAGAAGCAATGGGCATCGGAAGAAGTCTACCGCAAACGAAGCAACAGCCACAGAACCGATCCCTTTGGAATCTCACAGGCTAGCATCGATGATGATGCTTTGGTGGCATCACGGCGCAGCGTCGAATTGGATCGTCGGAAGCACATTCTCCAGGGCCAAACCACTCCTGCTCAAGCCCGCCGCAAGGTTATTCGTGGCGGACATGCCCGCACTCTATCCCTTCTCTCACCCGTGCGGACAGAGAGCGTATTCTCCCTCAATGAAGTTACACAAGCAGATCCAATCACCCTCCCATCGGTGGAACAGAGGATAACCCAGCTCACCGATCCGACCCTAGCAAAGCGTCAATCCTGGCAACCCCGGTCCCAGCAGCAAAGCATGGCATCTGTCGTCGGCGTTGCATCCGTCGTCGAAGACTTTAAGCTAGGATTCCGCGCCTTCGTAGAGGACATTCGCCAGATTACCGTCGGAGATGAACCGGTGACCGGCCAGCCGCAGAGACCAATATCGACCTCCATCGCCAATGCTCGTGAGCAAGATACGAGTAAGCCGAACCATGCCACCACCCACACTAGGACCAGCAGTAATGAAGGTTCCAGTACGGCCGCGTCGACCACATCCCAAGCTAACAGAACCCCCGAGCTGAAGCCAAAGAACGGGACTGGGAAAGGGAACAACAAATTCTCCTGGACACCGCTTGGTTTCGACTCTGTTGACGATACTGACTGGTCCAACTGGGATTCCCCCGTCTCCACCAAGTCTGCCCGCTGGAGTGGTTCTACCATTAATAGCAGTGGCATTGATGACATTCCCGAGAAGGAAGACGAAGAAGATGCCAAGCCGTAAGGATTATGTCTTGTTCCACGAAGCTGTCTGTGCATGAATGGATTGACTGATACTCAAACCTGCAATCTTTTTAGGGCGAGGAAAGCCGATGCATCACTTCTTTCTCCGACGCTTGAGGACCTATTTCCTAGCGTTGTTCATCATCTATCCCCGAGCAACCTCAAGAGGACGGCCAACAACCTGATGGATGAGTGGGAAAAGTCACTGGTGGCTCCCGCGTCCCGAAACAACAAGGAAACTACCACCGCATAGAGCAGGCTCATGAGCGGCCTTGGTTATTTTCCTCTTATTATCTATCTTATATAAACCCCGGCACCAAGCGAGTGCACGACGAGCTCAACCAAAGACACTTGAAGTTTAGAACGAGAAGGTTCTTTAAAAAAATAACGATGAGAGCACGGCCATGAGCAGCCGCAGAGATTTCTGGTACATCTTACGACAATAGTTTGGAATGATTTGGATGAAAGAACATCAAAGAGATGGTACCGCAAGATTAAGATTTTTATAGAGTTTGTATGGGAGCATGCCTGTTTGTCCTTGATGTTTTTTCTTGCCTTGAGCTTTTGCTTTTAGCTACATTCTTCTTCTACTACTACTACTTCTACGCAAAAGCTGGCTATCCGTTATATTGGATCAGGATTATCGGGATAACGATGGCAATGAAAACATGACGCATTATGAGAGAGTAATTTGCAAAATAAAAGAAAGAAAGAATTCCAAACAACAGGTGCTCGTATTATTCCTAAGTGTTCAGCAAGTATAATAAATCGTGTGATATGTCTGCCTTGTTTCTTCAGAAGCATCTTATGAGGGCCACGGAGAGCTACAGAAGTGTGTAACATGCTCTTCTATTCTGTTATATATAAGTAAAAAACATGAATCTGAATATCCCTCCTCTTTCTTTCTTTCTTTCTCCCCCCTCTCATCATCACCATCACCATCACTTCCCCTTCTTCTTCTCCTTCTCCTTCCCACCCCCATCCCCCAACCCAGCCCTCACAAGCCCATCCCTCGCCACGCTATTAATCAAAGCAAACCTCCTCGGCCCAAGCTTCACTCCCCCATACCACCTCGTAACCACAACCATCGCATCCCAAACCTCCATCAACTGCAGCAAATGCAACAATCTCCCGCCAGCAGCATCTTCGCCATCGTCGTCGCAATCGGAATAGCTCGTGCCCCCCGGCCCGCGTATCCTCCACGCCGTGATGTTGTGCGTCGCCGAGCGGATGCGCCGATCGGACCAGAGCAGGTGCTGCAGAAAGAGTTTCGCTTCTGCTGGTGACGTGACTTTTGCAACGTGAGCCACAAACGTCGATTTGTTCTCTACTACGACTTCTGATAACGTCCATGGAGGAGGCGTCATGGCTGCGAAATCCGTCTGTCCGCCGTCCACTGCGCGCTCTCCCCGGTCTGCATTCGCTCCTTCGCCATCCTCAGCGTCGTCCCCTTCCTGTTGCTGAAGCAACTCCTCCTTTTCCCTCTCCTCCTCCATCCGTCTCACAAATTCCTCCACTGCATCGAACAGACACACGCTTCCCGGCTGGAATACCGTCCCCAGGGCTTCCCTAAACACACCCAGGTCCCTTGCGCCAGCGCCTCTTCTCCCCCCGGAACTGTGCTGTGTGCCTAATACCGCCGGTGGTTCAGCCGGGTATGTATCTGGAAACTGCAGTCTCAATGACGAGGCTTCATCGCCGGGCAGCTGTAATATATATGTTGTAGATGAGGATGTCGGGCTCTCATCCTGGTCCTCGGAGGGGACGAGACAACCCTCGCCGTAGATGGAGTTGAGAGCTTCTACCTCATCGCGGAGGTCTTCGGACATTATTTCAAGTAAGGGAAAAATGTCTGTTTAGTGATATTTTATGCTCTATTCTTCGGGCCAGACACTCTCACCCAGGACGGCATGAGTTGATATTCGTCCAATGAGCTGCTGGCTTGATGTATGATTTTCGCACAGTGTCGTCTCGAGGCTTCACATATCAGTCGCACTGTATCCTTAATGAAGGCGACAGAGCTGGTTCATATGCTGATGGGAAATGCTAGTTAGCACCCCATTCCTACTTTTCAGCATCCCATATCACAAGTTATCAACTACATAAGCGAAAGATAGGTAAATAGGAATACCAGAAACTATCTATAGAGAAATGTAGATATAGTAGCAGATACTAGAAAGTTATAGCTATAGTAGCAGATACTAGAAACATATAGCTATAGTAGCGGAAAGTAGTGATAATAGCAGATACTTAAAGAGCTACTTACGTACTTTAGGTATTTATTATTCATAACATACCTGTAGGTGAGGAAATAAAAGGCTTCCCCCTGTATCCTGTTCTGACACTTGGACCTCATGCAATCGCTGGGCTGCTGGATAACAGAGTTGGGATGCTGGCTAGCAATTCCCCAAGTTGGTAGACATTTTAACGAAACCAATGGGACACAACGGTGCTTGAATTAAACGAAAAGTAATATTGACATTGAGCTGGTACAATATTAAGCGGCGTCTCAAAGTCTCTTGGCCGTCTTCTACCATTCTCATTCCTGAGTTACCACATTGCTCCAAGGTCCCAGCACTGCAACGTACATATACATGCGCGCAACCACATCTACAAACAATTGGAAGAAAGAAAAAAAAACAGCAGTGCCTTTTTACTCGTCGGCAACCGAGGCAAACTTGTCCAGCATCTCCTGCTGGATAGCTTCGTACTGTAGAGAATATATGCGTTAGCCATGGACATTGCCCTTGCCATATAGAGAAATTATCATAACGTACCCTCTTGACAATCACGTCTTCACCGTCGGTGGGGACCTCAAACTTCAACTGACGCAGCTTGGTTTGCAGGTCGCTTGTTGACTCGCGGACCTTTGCCCAGCTCTGGCCTTGAGCAATGGCCTTCTGTGCCTCATCGTAGAATCCAACCATGAGCTTCATCATCCACTCCGTCTTCCAGAGCGGGCAGAACTGGTCGTAGTCGGAGTAACCGTTCTGCTGCAGGAAATCTTCCTTGATCAAAACAGCAAGATCAAGAGTGATCTTGTCGGTATCAGACAAGGCACTCTTGCCGACCAGCTGCACGACCTGGTCCAGTTCATCGGAATCGGAAATCAACTGCTTAACACGGTCACGCAGTCTGGGGAAGTCGGGGTTGTTCTGCTCATACCACTTGTCCAAAGCGGTGTTGTACTTGCTGTAAGAGACGCTGGTGTTGATTGAAGGGAAGTGCTTTCGCTGAGCAAGCTTCTTGTCCAAACCCCAAAAGACCTGGACAATGTTGAGGGTGGAAGTGGTGACGGGATCCGAAAAGTCACCACCGGGGGGGCTGACGGCACCGACAATGCTGACACTGCCGCTTCGCTCGGGCGATCCCAGAGTCTGCGCTCGGCCAGCTCGCTCGTAAAAGGATGCGAGCTTGGCACCCAGATAGGCAGGGAAACCCTGATCAGCAGGCATTTCTCCCAAACGACCAGAGATTTCACGAAGGGCCTCGGCCCATCGAGACGATGAATCAGCCATCATGGCCACGTTGAGACCCTGGTCACGGAAATATTCGGCGACTGTGATACCGGTGTAGATGGAGGCTTCACGAGCAGCGACGGGCATGTTGGAGGTGTTGGCAATGAGACAAGTTCGCTTCATGATGGGCTCCTTGCGGCCGTCAACCTCAATGGTGAGCTCGGGGAAGTCCTTCAAGACTTCAGCCATTTCGTTTCCACGCTCGCCGCATCCAACGTAGACGATGATGTCGCTGTTGGAGAACTTGGAGACGGACTGACTAATGACAGTCTTGCCACAGCCGAAAGCACCGGGGATGGCAACAGTGCCGCCCTGGACACTGGGGAAGAGAGCATCAAGAACTCGCTGGCCGACAACGAAAGGCTGGTCGGCCGTCAAACGCTCAGACGTCGGGCGGGGAACTCGGACAGGCCAGCTCTGCATCATGGGATACTCCGTCTTCTTGCCATCAAACTCGACCTCAAGAATCTTGTCAACGACGGTGTACTCGCCCTTGGGGGCAATCTTGGTGATGACACCTCGGGCTCGGGGAGAGAACAGAATCTTGTGGACCGCCAGGAAGGAGTTCTCAAACACAGTTCCCCAGACATCGCCGCCGGAAACGTGATCGCCAACCTTGAGCTGAGGAGTAAACTCCCACTTCTTTTCTCGGTCGAGCGCAGGAACAGCAACGCCTCGAGGGATATAGATGGATTTTGAGATCTTGGAGATGCTGGCTAGTGGTCGCTGGATACCATCGTAGATGCTGTTGAGCAGGCCAGGGCCCAGCTCGACAGACAAGGGCTTGCCTGTCCGAGCAACAGGGTCACCGACCTTGACACCAGCTAGGGGAGCTTGGTCAGTATCAAATCTGGACGTGTTTGGTATTGGTCTCGGAGTGTGGAGGTGAGAGTGAGAGGGGGTGTCGCCATACCAGTTTCCTCGTAGACCTGAATGGTAGCCTGATCGCCGCTGATTCGAATGACCTCACCGACGAGGTTGTCGTGACCGACTCTGACCTGGACGCCAACAATTAGCTAATCAGCCATGGCTGTGGCTGATGATTGTTACTCACCAGCTCGTACATGGCAACACCGATCATGTCTTCGGCGACAATGACGGGACTGCAGTTGGGTTAGCTACAAAGCCATTTGTATGATGGATTTCCGGATGTATCGAGGTAACCGACCCTGAGATGGAGTAGATCTTGCCTGCGCAACATTGTCAGTAACTCTGCTCAGTCTTGCCTCAAATCAAGTGTTCATCTTTCATCATCACGCTCTTACCATAGTGAATGGCATCGCCATCTTGTTCTGTGGTTTTCTGTGGCGCCATACAAGTCAGCTTTTTGAGTGATTGACGTAGCGGGGCATCAGCCTCGTCGTCGTTTCCAGCTCGTCAACGGCTTCGGCTGCAGTTTGTCTGCTCCCGCGCCGATGCCCGAGTGACGGTGCTGGGAGGCGTGCGGGGGGGAGTTGGGAGAGCTCATACAGAAGGCATCGTGAGCGATTGGAGAGGAGGAGCGTCGTCGAGCTCTCGATCGGCAGCGGTAGGAGAAGAGTCGGGAGATGAAGGAGATGGAGTTGGAGGTGGAGAGTTTCGCAACAGAGGAAGCTTGATAGCAGTTGCTGAAAGGACAGGGCTCGGGGGTGGAGGCAATGATGTAGCGCTGCCAGTCCCGCCACTAACAAAACTGGCCCCCGAAGCGGCGTTGGTGTTGGTGCCTGTGGCGGGCTCAGCGCCTCCGGGGCCTGCTGGAGTGGTGCTTCTGGCAGCGCCCACAGGGGACTGCAGGTCAGGGGATCGGGCGCTGTCTCTGTCGCTGGGGCTGTCGCTGTCGCTGTCGCTTTCGTCGCTGCTGGATTCGGTGTCGCTGGAGCCCTTGATGCTGCCCTCGCGAATCAGATCCAGCAGAGAAGGCCGCGCCTTGAGCCGTGGCCGCAGTCCGAGCATGCGAGCGCGATGCGGACAAACATTTATGGACAGATGCGTCTTTTACTGCGAGGCAGGAGAGTGACAATTGAGAGCTGAGACATGAATGAATACGAAAGTTGGAGGATGTTGAAATAGAGCACCATAGTGAATCGAGTGTCAGGGATGCCGTAGGTACATGTAGACACACGGACAGTACCTGTACATTTACAGCTGCGAGACAGTTGGTGTGTCAAGTGGTCGCATTGAGTAGAGGTACATGTGCATGACTTGGAGCATGACCGTAATATCAACAAAGCCACATTAGACGCGCATCTGCTCCATCATCTGAGATCATTGTTTCTTTGTATACCTTATACTTCTGTTGTAATAGATTGTTGATCCCTGTGACTTCCAAGAAATGAAACTGAAAAAGATCCTCATCATTATCTCTACCTAGGTAATCATATGAATTGTACAGGTACCTTGAAGCTTGCTTGAAAAGGCAGCACGAACATCAGTACTCTATACTTGCCTGCGCCGGCGGCCTCCATTAGTAGACTCCGGCTTCACTTCATGATACCTACAATTCCGAATTCGCTGATGCTCGGACAGATCTCGCTTTTATATCTTCCAGCATGACATAATACCTCGACCGGAAATCAATAATCTGGCGCAATTGGGATTAAAGACGTCTTCATTACGCTCTATCAAGACTAAAATACAACCTTCTCCCATGCCTCAAGCCTTGGCCTTCAACTCATTGGCCCGAGTCTCCAGCTCATCCAACAAATCCTTCCTCACAGCCAAAGAGCCCAGCGTCTTCATACCTGCCGACATACCGCATTCCTGGTGGTCGTGAGATCGGTGATGCGAGTGACCATGCAGCTCATCCGATCTCTTGTTGAGGTGAAGGCCGATTGAAGGAACCACGCAGTTGTTCTCGCTACGACCGGCTCGAAGCTGGCAGAGCTCTTGCGTCTTGCAGTCCCCAGTGCACGAGGCGACGTTCCAGCCGCGGCTCTTGAGCGAGATGTACTCGTTGAACGCGTCCGAGCTTGAATCGAACAAGGCCGTTACATTGTGCCAAAATGCGGGAGTCAGCTCGGCGCTTGCGTCGGTGACGGGGGGGTTCAGCTTGGAGCCGTACGTCTCCTTGGCGGAGTAAAGCTTCGTCCACACGGGGCCAGTCGTTTGGAAATCCGCGTTGGTCATGTCAGCAATGTAGGTCGTGGTGTCGAGCACCGCAAACGTCTCCGGGTCGACATCATATACTCGGAACGAGGGCATGCCCGAGGTGGGCGTCAGCGAGGGGCAGATGTAAGAGGCCATGACAGCATGCGAAGCATCTCGGCTGTTGTAGTCGGAGTAGCTGACCTCAAAGTGGTCGACGTGCGTGTGGCCGAAGAACATGGCGGCAATGGTCGACGAGTAGCGGTTCACGACTTGATCAAGGTAGTTTGACCCTGCGTGGAAAGCATCGCCTTCTCCGAGGGGCATGTGTCCAATGATGTAGACTCTCTCTCCTCCCTTTTCCGCAGCGTCGAGTTCATTCACGAGCCATTGGATTTGACCGTCAGGGTCCTGCTCAATGCCCTCCTGATACAGCCAAAAGTTCATGCGGTAGTAAAAGTTGGTGTTGAGAGAGATGACTCTCAGGTTGCCATTGGGATACTTGGTAGAGTATGCACCGATGCTTTCAATCTCTGATTCCGCTGAGGCTCCCACCCAGCGTGTCCATTGGTCAGACAGGGCATCGTATACCCATTGCGATGAGTTGCTGATGGACCTAGGAGGGAAAGCATTTGTGGGATTAGATTCATGGTTACCAGCGGTACCATAGACGATGCCCAAATACTGGCTCATGTAAGTATATGCGTCGGAAACTGCAAGTGGAAGTATGTTAGTCAACTATGTAATGCACATACGCAATAGATTCAAGCAAAAGGGGCACCAACTTTGCTTCTGATTGTAAGGCTGCGAGGTGTTCCAGATTGCATGGTCAACAATATCGCCCGTGAAGAGCGTTAGGGCAGCATCTGGAACAATGTTCTTGATGGCCTGATACATGCTAATTTCTAAGCCGACGGGGGTGTCGCACTTGTGGTCTCCATTTGGCCCAGCAGGCGATGTTGACTTGCCAGGCTCATCAGCGGCGGTATAAGGTCTTTATAGTAACATCAGTATCTTTACTGTTTGACATCGTCGTCACTCTTTGTTTGTACAAATTGACTCACCTGCAGCAGATAGGCTTGGTACAATTCGAGCTTGAGCCAGACACATAAAGAGGGTCAATGTGAATATCCGAGTACTGAACCACCTTGAGAGGCGTCTTCCCGCTCGGCGCAGGGCGACCAGTCTGCGGCTTCGGAGAGGGAAAGGGAATCTTCCACTGAGGAACGGAGGGCTCAGGACAAAGGCCAAGGAACGATCCGCAGAAGAGTTTTGATGTATCGGATCCGAGATTCATGTTTCGGATAGCATCCGCAATGATGGGACCCTCTAGTCCCACGGTGCCCTCGCACACATCATCGTCTTCAACCTGAAGACTTTCGTTAGCCGTGGCTAGATGGAAACTAGACCGTCGTGGTCATCTAGGTACCTTTGCGAGCTTGCAGAGTTCCGTAGCTACGCTAACGAACGCTCCATCTCCAAATACAGCGATGCCCTTGAGAAGGACGAGAATGCCCTAGAGCAGTGTCAGTATACAGTTACATATGCGGCTGACTGTGAATGCCGTTTTCTGACCTGGCAAGCAGTGCACGTCGCAGCATTCTTGATATCGTTCCATATATCATCAGCCAAGCTTCTTGCCTCAATAGCCCTCTCGATGTTCTCGATATCTCGAGGAGGGAGACTGCTATTCTCAAGAGAAACCGCGGCCTGAGCAACAGAGCCCAGAGCCAGTAGGGAGAGCGTCAAGCTGGGACGCATAGCTGATAACAAATGCTGGCTTGAGCTGCCTTCAGATGCCTGGGTTGTCCGCAAGGATCAGGAACCAGGAACCAAATAAAGTCTTCCATCATAGATATATATAAATAGACAATAGCCATGTCCACCTGCCTACATGATGTTAGTGCCCACCCATCTACGAACTGCAATCCAGGCCGTTGCAAATCCTCTCCGCTCGACTATACGAACTTTGGGCCCTTCACAAGGCAAAACTCAGCTCACAAGGAACCGGCCCTGTGCCAAGTCAAGAACGCACTCCAGGGCGGATGACCTTCCGGACTCTGTCTCGCTCCATCTCCAATGCCACGCTGAACGAATGCAGGACCGAGGCATCGTCCAGTAAGAACCCCTCAACGGCCTCCCCTGAGGGCCGTCTAAGAGCGAGGCCCCGAGATGGAGATCCAATCAGAGGCGGGCTCCTACACATGCATCGGCAGAGACCAGTTAATTAGAGGAAATGGTGTGCGGCTCGGCAGATCAGGAGGCGGGGGAGGTTATTGGCGGCTGATTGTTTGGGGAAAGCTTATGCGGTGCAACGACAAGAATATCCCCTACGATGCATGCATGTATGTATGGAACATTTGAAGTTCGGTTCCCATTATGTCATTGAGAGGATGCGGCAATTAAAAGGTGCCGGTAAATCAAGATTGTGCGAATTGTACTTGTATTTACCTATACTTATAAATTGAAGAATCCCGTGTAGGTACGTGGTAGAGATTCCAATAGCAGCATGTTGCTTCAGGTACCGTGTAAGACAGAACGTTCCATGTCAAATGACTCCAGCCTTGGCCTTCACATGAATCACGAGCCACGACATAGTCTAAATGCCACTTCAGCGCAGTCAATGTCAGCCAAGCCCAAACCCTGTAACAATCACCTGGCCGTGCCCTTTTCTGCGCCTAAAATGCTCGGGCTTCATCTTGTTTCATCCCTCTCGGTCCCCAACGTAGAAAGCCGCACATTAGTACCAAGTTCATGGGTGAGGGGTTGCGCCAGCTTGATTGTCGGCCGAGCAGCTTCTACCATGTGAAATCCAACTTGGCTTCCTTGTTTGTAGCGCCGACGATCCCGGGCCGTTCAAGTTATGCCCGTATAAGTAAGCGCTGCGTTCGCGCTTTTCTCGTAATGAGCGATCTTTTGCTTGGCGTCCTTGGTATGATGGCTTCGACGTTCGTTTTGACGCAGCCAAGCCTCGAGTGAGAAATGCCGCTGCTCGTTGAGAATCGAAATGTCCGAGGCATCGGTTCCAAGAACTTTTCGCTGCAGAATAGACTGGAGCAACCATACCCAAGAGTTATCGCCAAATCATACATATCTTCGTCACTATATTGTACATACAAACATTGGTCCATTGCTCCTCCTTTTTCTTTTCCCGTAAATATCCAAATGATGATACAGCCGTCCTCTCGGCTCCGAGGCCAAATTAGACCAGTCAGCTGTTTATCAGTATTATGCAAAATCCATATTGTACACGAGAGTAGCTTTCCGCCGTCTCTCAGCCACATCGTTATTTCGTGACCCATCATGTGTCTTTCTTGACATCTTCTCCGGCAGGTTTAAAGGCTTCGTGGGACAGACCTTGTCGCTCCCAAGCAACATGCACTGGACCGCCAGCTTCTTGCTGCGAACGCATTTCTCTGAATTGTTCTCCCTTTTTGGCCAGCTCCGGTAACTTCCCCTGGAACATCTTGTACCAATCCCACCTATCCGAAGGCGATGGTGCAAATACCCTCTTCCGCCGCTGCTTCATCCCTGCGTAGATTTTCCGCGCTCTTTTATCTCGCAGTTCAGTAATGTTATATTCGACCGTCCAGTCAAAATCGTCCTCCTTCTTGGTATTCGTCGGTCGGTCAACCTGTTCACCGTTGACGAGGTTGCGAACTGTAACAATCATGCCCAATAATTCACGGTCAGGTTGCCCAGCTCCTCCCGGGGTCTCAACAGCTTCATTCTCGTCTTCATCTTCTTCGGCAAATTCATCTTCATCCAAAAGATCGTCTTCAGCGGGTAGCTTTTCTGTCATCTCGCTGGTTTCTGGGCCTGTTTGCTCAGAGTTTATAGCCAGATCAGCGAACATGCGTTGAAACGTCTTTAGGTTGCCTGCCCTATTATCAATTCCCTCGGTGGCCTTAAGGATCAAGTCGGTCAATGAAGCATCCCGCATCTCTGAGCCATCTTTGTCAAATTTAGGCTCCGTGACTTGCTTTTCGTCTGCTACTGACTCTTCCTCCGCACTGAGATTATCATCTGCGGTGCGCCTGAGAGCTGGCTCTGTAACATCTCTTGGGTCGTCTGATCTGTCCCTCAATTCTTTGATCTTGGAGGAGTGCGCTGTAAGAGACATTACCATAGCATCTAGGTATTGCTCAATTTCCAGTTCTGTTTTGCCGTTTAGAATTCCGCTCTGTTCGAGAGCCTCCTGAACAGCCTCTCTCACCGAACCTATGCCAAGAGATTCATCTTCCACTGTTGCGTCAACTTTTGCCATCATGACGTTCCAGGCAGCTTCGTTTGGCGGGTCCTGGTAGGAAGGCTCGTCGGGAATTTGCTCTTCTTTTTCATCAGATGGCTGTGATGCGGGCTGCTCAATACTCACGGCTTCATTTGAGTTTTCTTCACTTTCAGTTTCGCTGAGAATCTGAAACTCGCGCTCTAGTTCCTCGACTGATGATTTCCCAGCTTCCTGAGTCGTCTTCATTTCCTCCTCCGTCACCGGCTCCACAAAGAAATAAGTGAGAGGGACTTTTGTGTCCCGTGTCTCGACATGCAATCGCAACGTTCGCCCAGGGTAACGTTGGGTTGCCTTGTTCATAACCTCGTTCAAAAGAGCGACACTTGTTTTGAATTCCTGATCACCCAGTCGGCGATCAGATGTTCCGTGAAGAGCGACATCCATTTCCTCCAAACTGATGTACTGGAAGCCAAATATCCGCTGTGTGTTATGATATGCGACGAAGATGCCATCCATGCGGCCCATTCTCACCTGCAGAGAATATTTGAGGAAAACAGTTCTGATCATGTCGTAGTATTCTCGCTCAAAAGATTCCCACTGGCCAAATCGCTTCTGAATTTCATAGCCGGCACCTTTCTCGTAACCTCGAACATCCATCCTGACGGCGACTACCGCCCTAGTTTTCAAGTCAAACATTCCAGAACCAGGAAGTCGAGGATCGTAGGCGTCCAATTGAGATCGCATCATGAAATCGCCCAAAGTCGTGTAATGAAATGAGTCCTGTGCATTTCTCTCCTCTTCTGACAACTGATGAGACCGCGATAGCCTATATTTTTCGAATTCATCTTTCGGCAACGTCAGGAGCTTTTCCATTGACTTGCCCAATAAGCTCAGAATATTCTCTGTGTCGTATTCTTTGTCCGAATCAAACGCATAGGTGCCATCATTATAGTGTGCAAAGGCGGCAGAAGGGCCACGGCTAATGGCAGTAAAATTAAAGGACTCGGGCTCTATTGATCGTGATAAGAATGCGAAATTAGGCTTCCTCCAGGCAGAGAGCAGAAAGTGAAAATGTGAGAGAATTGAAGTCATGCTCGACGTTGAGCCGCAATACTTCATCCCATGCGCGGCGCTGAGCTGTCTCAACTTGACATCCTTGGATGAGGTAACATAGCTCCTGAGCGCATCAAAGTCAAATTCTTTAACTGGCATGATGGAAGCAAGATAAGGATCGAAATTAAAGACCCGAGACCGGCCATCCTGCATATGATAGACTCCCGGGTTGAACAGCACACGGTCGAGGTTATGACTGAGCTGCGGTACCGGTAGCAAAGCATCCTCTTCAACCGGACATAGGTTAAGATGCTGAGGTCTTATCGTCTTCACATCTAGTCTTGGCAAGTCCTTTGCTTTCCTGCCCTTTGCAAGTCTCCCGGCTAAAGAGGTCTTCTCAGGAGGGGCGTCGCCTGGAGCCATCGGTGCCGCCGCATAGCGAGCCATTACATCCACATCTTCTTGCTCATTCTTAAGTTCATCGGCAGCTTTCGCTCGCCTTTTCGAAGTCGAAGATTGAAGCCGGGATTTCAGGGTAGTCCATAATCCTGCAGTTGGTGGCATCGCTGCATCCTGGGATTCTCCTCCATCTAACGCAGACTCTCCAGGCTCTGCAAGGCTGGGCTTTTTATCCTTTAGCAGCTTCCTTGGCAGCTTCTTTTTCTTCGTTTTGGTAGTAGCAGCCTCTCGCAGTTTTGCATTTATCTTCCGTTTACGCTTTTCTCGCGCTTTCCCTGCTGGCTTACCGTCAAGCACCTGAGTGACCGTGAAGCTTCTAAGACCGAGGTTGGTGAGAGGCAGCTGTCGACGAATGGCCCACAGGGCAGTCGTATGGGCCAGTGGCCTCGCACGAAGGAATGGTTGAATCATCTCAAACTGTGAGACAACATGTTCTTATGAGAACGACATGTACTCGTATTTGTAGTGTTAGGCAAAGGGAAATGAAGTAACCCTTGTCGAATCTCAATACTCCATCATGAGTTAAAGTTCAAGTACAAGGTGCTGCAAGGGAAGCTCACCTTTCATCATTGAACTTTTTCTTATCGATACGAGGGCGTTTGCGGTCGGCAATACGGCGGGACAAGCAACTGCCGCTTGCATGCGCCACACGTGATCAGCCCTGCAGTGAATGGCGCTGATGACGAACTCCCCTGCGACAGCTTCATCGTGGATCTCCAGAAGCTCCATTCTGTTGGTACGTCATTCTAAAACAGTCAGCAGGGCTCGAGGCTTTGTGCGGCAGATATGGGGGCCAGCGACTCCAAGATAGGATTTAAGCAGGGCATCTTCAGATTATCAGAGGAGCGCAACATTGCGGCGCATGATCCTTACTGGACTTCGGTGCGTGATGCCTTTGATCTCACATGGCCGCGGGGATGCTGATGGGGTCTTTAGTTTTGGGAGCTTCCTGAATCGTCGGAAGATGTTTTTAGTCTTTTCTCGCCCAACGATATCCGCCGAACCCGTGACAATGCCCTAGAAAATATCGAGACCTTGATTCAAACCTTGACAACGCGAGCCTTTGCTCTACGACACCATCCATCCTTTCCAGATCCCGAGCAAGCTCCAGAACGAGACATTCTGAACTGTATCAGGGTTCTTACCCGAGTACTGCCATACTTGTATGAGAAAGAGAGCTTAGGACCTTGGGAAGAAAAGTTCCTATGGACCCCCCGACAGGTAAAGGGCCGAACTGCCAAGAATGAGGTGCTGTTTGATGAAGCTCAGGAAGGGAAAGAGCCGGTGCAGTCTGCAGCTGAGACGCATGAGGATCTGAGACCTCTGGCGGAGGAGCTGATAGACACCTTGGTCGATCTCCTATTCTTCTCAGATTTCACTCTCCCTCGCCAGCCAAATGGACAATCCAAGGTTACGTATGCCATATGGCAGAGCGGGGTTGGGTGCAATACAGCCGTGGCAACGACCAAAGAATTCGAAAGCAACCGATGTGAAATTCTAAGGCTCCTCATGACTCTTGCTGGCCAGAGCATGTACACAACCCCAGGAGTGCTGCCACAGAGGGGAGTGCGGACTCTAACCTACCTCTGCACGTCTCCTGATAAGCAGGTGGTGCTCTCGGTTCTTTGTTCCCTTTTAAACACTGTGAGTACTCAAAGCCTCTTCTGGACAAGGCCTTTTAGCTGACTGCCGATTTCTGTAGACGTTGAAATATAATCCAGCGAGCTGGCGCGTACCATACAACACCTTAGTGTTCAGAGACACTAAGCAGGTTCTTGTGACTTACTCTATACACTTCTTATTAGCCATGCTCATATACCCCATACCCGAAGATGCGTCTTCAGGCTCCCACAAGAATTATTTTCGTCACTTCCTCGGTCGAATACATCGCCCTCAAGACTTCCAGTTTATAGTTGATGGAATGACGCGAATTCTCAATCAACCGCTTCAAGAGAAGAGTTCATATATCCCTGGCTCTCAATCTTCTTCTAACCTTGCTCCAGAGGTATTGATGCTATTCTGGGAACTGATTCAATGCAATAAGCGATTTCGGTCCTTCATCATTGATACCGATCGGGCACACGATTTCGTTGTCCTAGCACTATTTTACGCCCTGGAATACAGGAATGAGCCGTCCAAGCAGGGCGTTGTGCGCATGTGCGCGTTTCTCTTACAGACGTTGAGCGTTGAAGCGAGCTTTGGTTCTCACTTGAACAAGATTTTCGAAGGCCAAGAAAGCCTCCCTGCGAGCATCAGAATCAACGCATTCAGGGGCACATACGCTGATTTCCTTTTACACTCAATTTATACCTTGATTACTACAAGTCAGGGCAACTTCGCTCCAGTTTACCCGGCGCTTCTGGCAATCATCAACAACATAGCTCCACATATTGAAGGACTGAGTGCTTCCAGTGGCTCCCAGCTCATGCATCTATTTTCGCTGATGGCATCACCATCATTTCTCCTTGCCAATGAAACTAATCATGTTCTCTTACACTCTCTGCTGGATTCGATCAATTCCATTCTTGAAAACAAATACCGCCAGAATCCGGAGCTAATACTGGCCATAATCAAGAACAAGAAGCGTGTTGAGGCGCTCAGAACATTCACCTTGGAAAGTGGACAAGAGGAGATTGAGAAGATCAATAGAAGAAGGAAGGATGCTGGAGCCGCGGTTCACACTGGGCTTTTCGACGACGGATCTCGACGAAGCTCTGCCGACAGCATACGAAGCCCATCAACCGCTCTATCTCGAACCCAATCGTTGGAGGAAGTCCCCGAAGACAGCGCCTTTGCCGTCGGAGACGACGATGACGACGAAGATAGCGACGAGGAGCCTCAGCCCACACCAGCCGCATCGACTGCTAGCGAAAATCCGTCTCAGGCATCATCAGTAACCAATGTTGAAGATGCAGTGCCTGTACAGCTACGAGGAATGTCCGAGAAAGCCCGGGGAAAGATGCCGGCTAATATCCAGTCCTTCTCCCGGCAGAACAGCTCAACAAGTCTTGGCGCATATTCGACCACCAACCAGGCATTTGGTGGCAGTTTTGAACCGACAGCCTCGTGGATCGATAGCTGGTTGCCGGAATTACCTCTACATACCATCCTGACCATCATTCAGCAAGCATCGAGCGTTCTCCCACGACAAGCATCGGCCCGAGACGCTACAGCTGACACACTGCGTCGAATTCAAAAGATTGAATTTGTCGGCCTCGAGCCGTCTGCCGTACGAATCCACTTATTTGAATGGTCCCAGCTGGCGCTCGGATGGTACGAGTCCCTGCTCTGGGGCGTCATCTTTGCCAGTGAAATGCAGATTGCAAAGGGTACCATGGGTATCTGGAATGGCACGGCCATCAAGCTCTTCCGAGTCCAGGAGACGGCGCCGGCAGGCCCCACTCTGACCTCACCCAGAGGGGCTGTGGATGCTGTCGGAAGCAATATTGTGTCACGTATCGGCCAAATAAATCTTCGCGGCGCGTCGGCACCTTCAAATTCTGCACCGAACAGGGGTGGATCATGATGGTAATACATCTTCGTACTCCATGTGTGTTACCCTCCGGAATTACGATGCATGAGACGAGCCAGCAACTACCTATCAAGAGTGTGGTGTGCTTGTACAGTAGCCTACTGAGATATAGATCGATGTTTGACTATGACTTTGCGAGTTTCTTCCCAATTGGCGTGCTCAGCGAACATCATTCTGCCCTGCCAGCATTGGTCCAATCACCCCCCCTGGAAGTCTGGCTGCCTGGTGGACACATCCCTGTACGGTGCTGGGAATCATTGGTGACAAGGAGCAGAGTACGGAGTACAGCAGTCTTCTTCCTCTTCAATGATTAAAGCCCTCAACGGGCCAATCAGACAAATTGACGTGGCTACCTAGAAGCTTTGCGACGAGGATGGAAGATCATAGACACTCCGAGGGTATGGAGACAGCTGCGAATTTCCGACGGTAATTTGTGCAGAAGACACTGACGATGGGCACCAAGATTTGACGGCTGGACTGGAGATTGGGCTGTGCATCCGCCATGGCTGTATTAGCAAGCATTCCTGAAGATGTGCTGTGGGCAGAAGCAGTCGGCCGAGTAATGTCAGCAGCTGTGATTGATCGTACATTTGATACTGGTATTTTAACGTTTGGAGGCGCTAGGACTTGAAGGAACTAAACTATTAACGAATTGATGGCTCTGGCTTATGCTTCAAAGCAGCGCTGTGATTGATGCTTATGCGACGTGATGCTACCTACCTCGGTATGGAACAACCTGAAGCGACTTGGTGCCGATTCAGACGCCTCAACAGCACCAGCGATGACGCGAATGATACGGAGCTGTCAAAGCTCAGCTCATCCGCACCGCCACTGACACTGACACATTACGAGTAGCAGTACCTTGGGTACCTCCCAGAAGCGCCGCAACACACACGGTCCAGCCCCACGACGGTTGGAAGCGAGACATGACGCTGTTAGTGAGCTGCTGGGCTCCCCGTAAATTGCGAATAAGAGGCACGCTAGCCACTAGCCGCCGCTTCGGATGGACTGCACGATGAATCCAGCTCGGCCCAGCCTTGAGCTGTTGTTGCTCCCAACGTTACTTTTTCATCCGAATGTGACTTGTTTCTTATCTTTCCCCTTTCACAACCGTTTCGCGACCCTCTGGGCTCGGCCATAGCGTTTGCGTCCCAGCGCTTGCCGCCGATGCAATGAGCGCTACCTTCAACTAACACTGGACCCGTCTTGACCAGCTTACGGCGCGCTGAAGGTATCGTGTATTTCAAGACCCGTTTACATCATGGCTCAGCCTGCCGAGGCAGCAAGCGCCGCCGCCGCTTCGGTGGATGAAGACATCAAAGAGTACAAGATTCACGTATGACCCCAGAATAGCGTACATCATCTTAATTCTCCAAGCTTAATGCAGCGTCGCGGCTAATCAATTTTGACGTGCAAAGGCCTCGAGCAAGTACCTTGATTTTACGCGGCAGAAGCTCGAACTAGCTCGGCTTCCTCGCGAAGTTCCCGACGCGAACTCGAGGGCGTGGTGGGATCCGAAACCAGCGCTGGAACCACTCATCGACTACTGGTAAGTCAGCGCTCACGACCTCTCATCAATCAAAACTCCAATGACTAACAAAATGCCAGGCTTGAGCACTTCGTTTGGAGAGAGCATGAAAAGGAAATCAATGCCTCGGTCCCGCAGTTCAGAATCAGCTTCCAAGCATCTGGCACAGAAGGGCCTACGAGGCTGCATTTCATCCACGCGCGCTCGCGGCATCCAAATGCCGTGCCTTTGCTCTTGATCCCGCCGTTTCCATTTACCAATTTATCTTTCCGCCACATCATCGATACCTTTACGGATCCTAACGATGCGAACACCAACCAACCCTTTCACCTTGTGATGCCATCGCTCCCCGGGCTGGGCTTCAGCGATTCTCTGCCCAAAAATGTCCAGGTCGTCTCCAGAACATCCGAGATGCTCGACATCCTCATGAGGCGACTAGGATACAGGCATTACCTCGCGACTAACTCTGGGTCATCTATTACTCCCCAAGGTGGAATCGACTGGAAAATTCTCACACATCTGGCTGCCAACCATTTGGATTCCTGCATTGGTGTCCATTTAGTATCGCCACCATTGAAAGCGCCAACAGCATTTAAAGCACCAGTCGAATGGCTAAAGTTGACTTTGGCAAAGACTCTGCAAACGCCCATTTTGGGTTATACAAAGGAAGACGTTGCGGCTCTTCAGAAGAACAATCGAGAAAGAGCCAAGATATCCACTGCGGATTTTGCCACGCGAGAGTCGTTTGGAACAGGTGCATACGATCCAAATACGCTAGCATACGCACTTTGCGATTCTCCGACCGGGCTTTTAGTCTTTTTCCTGGCCATAGTTAGGATATTAGGGTCCGAGAAGGAGTTTACTTCATTAGAACTCGTCACAATGACCAAGTTGACTTGGCTTCCGGGCCCGGAAGGGACACTGAGGCTATTGGCGGACAATCATCACTCAGAAAGGGATGATGCAGAGCCAAAATCTTCAAGGAAGCCCAAAGCTTCCATCACAGTGTTCCTGACTGATGATGTCGTGGTTCAGAATGGATCAAGCTCAGCTCGGGATGGCGTTTCACCACCATCGATCAATCCCTACGTATGCCCCAGCTGGGCCAGGCAGCACTACGAGGTAGTTTGGACTGGCCGAGTTCAGGGGAAGCAAGGACTATTGCTTTGGGAGCGACCGCAAGTGATTGTAGATGGTGTAAGCAATCTTGCCAAAACATTGCTCGCGGTAGACAAGAGGCTCTATGGAACTGGGAACAGAACGGCTTAATTGGATAGTTGCTGGGGTAAACATGTTTGCCTTTAATCTTTATTGATATTTTCCAGATCATCTAGGCATGATCTATATTCAAGACCGAGAAGTTGGATTGTACGTTGCAAGGATCGATATACATACATATTTTGCGGTTTTCGGTAGGACGACACTATGGAACAAACTCACAATAAGAGGCTTGTTAATGAACTATTTTCCTTCTACAATGCAGTATAAACAAATATTTGCAATATAGAGCATCCATCAACTGGTTGTTTATCATATAGCAGCTCGTAATCACTTCTCTTCTATAGATGAATTCGTTGTTTAGGTTGCCATTGACTTTTATCACTGTGAGGCTTACAAGTGCTTAACATCAGTAGCGTTGAGCCTTAGCCTTTTGCTCTAAACGTACCTGCAGCTCAAGGTTTGGCGGGGTTCATGGCCATTGGGCTGCTGGAGTGGTCTGTGCGTGCTGTCTGCTGCACCCCAAGCCAACCTTCAGGGTCAACTCCCAGCCAACACCGAGAATGGCCTAAAAGCGACATCTCGATATCTTCAAATTGTATTTGCTTCGACTCCTTTTCCCGCGGGAAATTCAACAACCAAAAGCTGTAGGGATCCAAGCCCCGGCCCCGGCAGTTCCTCTCTCTCCAACACCGACGACGATGCTCGCTTGTGACCCCGTCTGGTGACACTACTCGACGGCATCATGTCCAACAGCTACGGCAGCTCGATGCGCAATGGCGACGGATACGGCAACTTCGGGCGGTCGACCGATGACTACGATCCGTACGGCGATAATAACTACAGAGGCGATAGATACAATGCCCAGGTGTCAAACCAGAGCCTCCGAAATATGCCCTCGCGACCGCGCGTCCAGGAGACAAGCGCCGAGAGACAGATAGCTCAGGTCCTGGATCACATCAAGAGCGAGTGGCCGTCCATGTGCCGCGAGGATTGCGTGCCTGTCCAGCTCGCGCTCCAGCTCCTAGATAACAGCTCGGTCGGTCGCGCGCACGACTATCGCAAGTTCCAGACGACGCATACGTATCTCCAGGACTCGCTGAAAAACATTGTCCACGAGCATCATCAGGGGTTCAACAGCTCCATCGGTACATTTCACAAGATCCAGAGTAGCATTCAGGTCTCGCAGAAGCGAGTCCGTGCTCTCAAGGAGTCGCTGGCACTATCCAAGGCCAGTCTATGCGCGACAGATCCAACCTTGAAGATTCTCTCCGAGGAGTCGAAAGAGTATGACGAATTATTACAAACGCTGAACGAACTGGACGACCTTCGGGCCGTTCCTGACCAACTGGAAGCCCGTATATCCGAGAAACGGTTCCTGACAGCGGTCGACGTGCTGCAAACTGCACTGCGAAAACTGAGAAAGCCAGAGCTGGATAATATCGGGGCGCTCAGCGATCTACGAAGCTACCTTGCCAACCAGGAAACTGTCCTTATGGATATTCTGGTCGAAGAGCTGCACGAACACCTCTATCTAAAGTCGCCGTACTGCCAGCAAAGGTGGTCAAGTCTGGCTAAGAACCGAGGCGGAGTCAACGAAAGCAATCACAATGACGCAAACCCCCCAACCACTCCGTTCTACTTAATATTAGACTCGATTGATTTCGAGAGGCCGGTGCTGGAAGATCCAATGAAGAACCCAGAGGCGGACACATTCTACTACGTGACTCTTTTGGTCGAGGCATTGAACAAGCTAGGCAGACTGCAGAATGCTGTAGAGACTTTGAAGCAAAGGCTGCCTGTTGAGCTGTTCATCGTTGTCAATGAAACTATTAACGAGGTTGAGCAGCGGCACCCAACTTCGTTCCGCGCCGCCGTTGGAAAGCTGGATGGAGTGCAAATATATAGCGCCAGGGAGATCCAGATGCGTGCAGACGTTATTTATGACCTCCTTTGGACACTCTATGGCAAATTTGAGGCCATTGGAGAAGGCCAGCGTGTCTTCCACGAGTCCATCAAAGCTCTTATTCGCCGAGAGGGGTCTGGCAATAATATTGCCCTGCTCGGTAGTTTCAAGGAGCTATGGCACCTTTACCAGAACGAAATCCGCTCTCTTTTGCACAACTACGTAACAACAGATGCCGACGTTTACCAATTCGATTCTCCTACGCCAGGGGCGGGCGTTGGCGGCAAAGACGGCATGCGAGAGCACCTTTTCAAATTTTCCGAAGCAGATACCAAGTCTATTGAAGTAGCTGCAGAGTTTGATGCGCTGGAGACCATCATTCAAGCTACTGTCCCCGGCTTGACGGGCGGTTCGCGAAAGCATGGCTCCGAAAACAAGAGGAACAAGTCAACGGCTGATGATAACGGATCAAGGCGGAGTGCCTACGGTGCAAATCGGGGGGCACCAGGCTCTTACAAATCGTTGGTTGAGCCGAGCGTTTTCAACATGAGTCTTCTCTTACCACCAACTCTAATCTTCCTACAAAGGCTGAAGACCATCGTTCCTCCCGGTTCCGATCTTGCCACAAGCACTTTAACCACATTCCTTGACAATTTCTTGGTCAATGTATTCCAACCGCAGCTAGATGAGACTCTTGGGAAGCTGTGCGACACCGTCTTTGGAGAATCTGACTCGTTCTTACAAGATCCCGACTGGAACCAATGCTCCCAACGGCCTATATTCAAGGGTGCCACCGCATTCTTCCAGGTAGTCACGGCATTTTGCCGAATGCTTGGGACAATTCCCCCAGACCAGGCTTTGAGCTCTCTCATTGTGACCCAAATGATGCGATATTATGATCGATGCTTCAGCTGGTTTCAATCCCTGGTGACGAAGAGGCACGATCAGCCTGCTGATACAAGCAACTTGCGCGCATCGGCACGCTTTTCAGTACAATCTAGCGAGGTCAACGACATAGCAAAGCAGCTTTGGGCTGCCGATGAGTTGGATAGCGGATTGATGAGGAAAGAAATTCAGCTTCTCATACAGAAGACGAATGGCCAGCGGCTAGAGGCCAACGACGTCATCCAAGATCGAGACACAATTTCATCGCTGTGCCTCTTATACACCAGCATGAGATGGCTGGCCGCGAAGATTCAGAGCTTGAGGCACATAACATCGCAAGAGACGGATACTTCACGGCAGCACCTCCCACGCCAGTCAGGCCAACGGTGGACATTGAACGACCCAAGTAAGACTTCAGGGCAAAGTCCAGTACAGCTTCCTCTTACGGTAGAGAGTGCTCAGTAAGTAGCTATCAAAGATTTTGCAACTCTGCATTGGTGTATTCGCTAACAAAAGCCCTTCTGGTAGAACGTTTGACACCATCGTGTCTTCCTTTGAGGAACTGGCTGCTACGGCTCTGCTTACCTTACACATGGAAGTACGCTGTCGGGTCATTTACTCGTTGCGCAACACTCTCTCACCAGACTCGGCGCCGTACATTCTGGAGCAGGATGTGAACGAGCCTGATCCTCAGATTATCAGTCTCAATCAAGAGCTTGTTCTTTTGGATGAAACTATTGTTGAATTCTTGAGAGACAAGGAAGTCATCTTTATAAGAACCGGAGTTGGCATTCTCATCAACACCTTTTTGGTTCAGAATGCTTCCTTGGCTTCCCCCATGAACGACAAAGGATGTCATCGCATGCAACTAAACATTCTCGTTCTTCAGCAGAATCTCAAAAATGTTGAGGACGGAGTCGACCTGGCCAAAGCAACAAGCTACTTTCAATTGTTCGAGAGGGGCCCAGAAGCTATTGTTGAGAAAGCAAGGGAGTACAAGGATAGACACGGGATGGGAACACTGGCGATTGATCTGAACAGCTTCTCGTATGACGAGCTCAAGGCTTTGATAGAGCTGTGCTATAGCGAACAGATGGCGAATCCGGAGAGGGGTATCACGTCGGCGGCCAGGAGGCAGCTGGATGAAAAGTTCGCTAGGTTGAGCGAGTTTAGGTGGCAGTAATGACTTGGCATTTGAAGGCGGCGTAATGGGAGTTGACGGATGGGTGTTTCAATGTCTAGCAATATTAGAAGAGGAAGATTATGTGCATATGCTTCGGAGAAACTCATTTATTGTGGTGAAGAGGACATGCATTGAGAGTAGTCTTTAAGTGGTATTATGGGCTCTCTATAACGCCATGAAAAACAGCCGAAGTAATATTGGCATTTGTAGACCAATTGAACGAATTGTCAGTCAATTATTAATAAATTACATACTCGGTTTAATCAAGTCAGTTTAGTTATTTTGAGAGTCATATTGGCATTTGGGTGTAAACTTGGCAGTCTGGCTCGTCAATATGACTTGAGCTCAGACTTTTTCACTGTTCTTTCACAATAACAGAATTCGGGCTAGAACCATTATCACTATAGAACTAAAGCATATATCGTAAACGCATCGAATAAGAACAACAGTATCAGGGAAAACATTATGCTTCATGTCCGTGGATGCCTCATGTTCGCTAGCACCCTCGCAAGCAGCTCCTCCCGGGTATCACGTCTATGCGGATGCAGCTTTCTCTATAAAGCAACGGCCGAGTCAGCGAGCGCATTGAAGATGAATACCTTTCCTTCTCTCTAGATGCAGATGCACAACTTACCGCGTGTAGCCATCTTCGCATCTCTTCTCTGGTCCATGTTGCAGGGTCACCTTTGGGATCTTCTTGTGCGGGAAACAAGTCGCCACCGAAGATGGACCAAGCTGCGGCTGCTACCACGACACCTCCAAAGGCTTTTTGGCTTCTGTTAGAATTGATGTCATATGAATTTATTGGGTAGTGAATATGTATTACCGAGAAGCACATTCTATAGTCGTGTTAGACGAGCAAGACTGAATTGAATGTTATATACGTAGCGTAGCTTACCTTGGACTTCAACGCACCATCTAGTGCAGTACTGGACATCTTGAAGACGAGGTATGCGCTGAGATCAGAGACTGGGCGCTTTATAATTCCGCCGAATAGCAGGATATCAAAACTGTATTTACTATTAAAAAATAATGATGAATGATTAATGTTTCGTATGCACCGATGAAATGTGTTCTCAACTCAATTCGTTCTATCAAAGCAAAGCCACTTATAGTAGACGTGTATGGCAACACGCACGCTCGACGCCACAGCCACCAGCCACCAGCCACCAGCCACACTCAAATGTGGCTAGTGCGCAGGCTGGTCCGTGCGACCCGCCCCGCGAAGCGGGAGCGCACAAAAATAATTTGTTGCCAAAAATCCACCATATCTCGAATCGTAAATTTCGTACTCTGTCGTCCCAAACCCGTCTCACAGAGCCGATCAAATACCGCCAAAATGCCCAAGGAAGTCGCTGACATCAAGAAGGTAAGGAATCACCATATCAGAAAGAAAACAAGTCGAATCTCTGCGTGCTAACATTTTCGTCTCCAGTTCATCGAGATCTGCCGTCGGAAGGACGCTTCCTGTACGTATTCAACGCAGCTATCCGACATCCAACCTCCCCCTTCGAAGACCCTTCGAGGAGAAAACCTTCGACGAGAATTGGGAGAGAGAATGAGAGATGGCAAGAAGGAATTGTGTCGACTAACTTGACTACAGCCGCGCGGATCAAGAAGAACAAGAAGGCCCACAACATCAAGTTCAAGGTCCGATGCCAGAAGAACCTCTACACCCTGGTGCTGAAGGACAATGACAAGGCCGAGAAGCTCAAGCAGAGCCTGCCTCCCAGTATGCACCCCGACCCTTTGCAGGACGCATTCCTCAATTCCCAATCTGCTACCGTGGCGTCGAGACGAGAATGATGGAAGCTGACCTTTGCTACTACAGACCTGCAAATCGCAGAGGTCCCCAAGAAGAACTAAGGAAATGAATTGGTGGTAAAATAGGGGTGGCTTTGGGCGTGGGAAGGGTTTACATGCACAACTGGGCGTCTCGGGATACCTTGCATTTCATGTGCTCAGAACGCACGCTCGCAATAGAGCTCAAAAAATAACGATTTGAGACACAAAAAAGCAACAATCGCACACCAAATCTGGTGAGCCCGATGTCTTTCTTGTGCCGGCTAGGCTACCTGTGAAGGAGGGAGACTCTCCCGGTTACTCGGTGATGCCTATTTACACGACGTGCCTGAAGCGGCGATGATCTTTCTTGAGGGCGAGGCTCGCCAATCCTTCCAGTCGTTTCTTCGGAACATCGCCAGTCCAGAATACAATCAAATCTTCCTTGTCTTCCTCACCAGCTGCCTTTTCAATCCTCCAGCCCGCCCATATGCTCTTCTCCAGACCCTCCTTCCGCAGCTCGTTTTCCAGTGCTTGATATTTGGTTTGTATTGCCTCCCGCTGATCGTTGTTGAATGTTAAGCGACAAACGTCGAATACGTCGTTGGTATCCTTGTGTTGAAAGGCTTCCTGCATCTGTGGTCTCGCTCCCGCCGGGTCCATGTGGAAGAGCAGGACGGAGTCGCACCCCGGAGCACTGAACTCGGTCAAGTTGCCATTGGCCGTCCTATTCTCGAGACTCTGGATCCATTCCCCATGCCCCTCGGGCGAATCCCACGGCGCCGTGATGAGAAGCGTTGATTGGTCTGTGGCATCCGTGTACATGCTGCTCAGGTTCATGCCAGGCGCCAGATTGCATGGCTGATTGCGACGAATCCAATTGTCCTGAATCTCTTGACACTCCATGAGTGTCTCGAGAAACTCGAGGGGGTCGAAATTGGGCCTCAGCTTGATGATGGCAAACTCAGTGACAGGCATGATGGCAGGCCTTTTGGTGAACTATTGTGAACGTAGAACAAGCGAGGCAAAGTAATTGAATAGGTAGGTTTGTTTTGTGCTTGATTGTTGACTATCTGGACTTAGGAACCACGCAGCAAGGCGGCTGCAGAAGTTTTTACACTTGGAATTCTCTCAACTAGGCAGACCTGCAGTGACGATTGTTGTCCGCGGTGATGAATGCTGCCCGCGGAGCTGCAGGTTTAATTGCACATGTGTTCTCGATATATCGTGTCGTTTGCGTGTGCTGGTGGTTACCTAGAGCCCCCTTGTCGAAAGACGGGACGTGATGGCTACTAAATTACGGGAGGAAGCAGGTACAAGTAGTTTAACTTATAACAAAATCCCCAATTATCGACACCCTAAAGCAAGCCCATGACGAACAGCCCACATGTTTTTGTGAACGTGATCCGAGGGACGATTGCGCGTCTGCACAGAACCGGCACAATCCCCATTAACTGGGCGCAATCTTGGGCCATGTTTTGAGGCTGCAGTGTCGTCATCACCCCGCGCATCGCAGGTCCCAGCCCAGAGAAGAGCTGGGCAGTGACAGACTGGGCGGTGGCATTGGATCGGCTAGATGGGGAGACTTGATTCGATGTTTTGGCATTTGGGTTTTAGACTTTTGGTTGTGGCGTTTATGGAAATGGAATGGTTGGAGATGGCGGCCTTGGCAGGGACTTGTGAGAGAAACCGGGATTTGACGAGGACTTCGGGTTCTATATATTTTCTCGGGGGAGCTGAAATACTTGGATGTTACTATAATGGCTATATCGGGATGCTTCGAAGCCTGGATGCTTTTACTTTGGACTGAAAAGCTCATACAAGCGCTGTGGTAGCTTGGGCACAAGCATTTGTCTCAGGAATGAAAGAGAAAAGAAGGCGTAATTAAGGTGCTTATTTACGTACCCATGTATAGCTGAATTGATAGTCGCGAGATATAAGTCGGACAATGGGATGACTATCGATCCGTTGGTACGTTTGGTTGATGATAGACGAAGAAGCTCTCGAATCTTGCACGCTGTAGTTTGTCCGGTGTGGGTTACGGTTACAATGTAAGGTAATGTACGAAGAGGTCACTTACGGTCTATGTAAAAGTGTCCCGGCGTCATCTGTGAGATTTCAAGCTGTTACTGATGCAACACAGTGATAAAAGACAGTAGAACGACGTGCAACATGGTTTCAATAACAAACAAGAGCTGAAAAGGTATACGCTGTTTCTAGCAATCCGTAGCTAGAGTCAATGTCATGAGACGTCGGTAGTCATTGTGACCCATGCACAGCAGTTCAAGAAATCATCTTAAATCCCATTATGAGATGTCCAAATACTATCAGCTAGATCACACCCAAGATATTGATTGGGTTACGAGAAGGTGCCTATCATGATTGTCAAAGGCTGTAGACAAGCAAAATATTGATCAACGTTGAAGCCCGCCTTAGCCGCGCTGACACGGCCCGATCGATGGGTTGGATGGATTCCATCAATGCAGCCTATTTAGCCTTTGATACGGCATTGGAGGGCAGAGGGATTTCAGACAGCCACAATCGCGGAGATGTGAAGCCTTTTGGGCCTCAAAGCATCAGGTTGGGGGTGACATGCATTTGAGACGGATGGATGGATTCCGGCGTCAACATCGATCATAGTGATAGTGTAAGATCGGTATATCTTGGGTAATAAGGCATTACAGAGCTTGCAGATTCGTCCACATTCCAGATGAGGAAGTCTTGAAAGAAGTGCTGCAGTAGGTACACCATACATGCAGTGAGATGAGACTTGTTCCACACCAAGATGCAAGTTCGTATCAGCTATGACTTTGTTTGGCAAGTTTGGGTTGCACAAAGAGACAAAGGCCGGTGAGATGCTGAAATCCTACTGCAATCTGTCAATACGAATACGCAGCGGCATACAGCACCGCGGCCCCACACACTATCGAGATCAGCCAGCCAATTGGTCCAGCGAATGGAAGCCCGCCATTGACCAAATTTCTTCCAATTGGCGTCTGAATATTACGCACCGCCCGTCATCTGGGGGCATGTACCGGCATGCACAAAGCGAGCTGGATGGTACCTTCTGGTTAGTGGCTTCCGGCTAATGCAGGCTGGCCGTTTGCGCATCGTGGCATCGACCTCGTAGTCGTGACTTGGCCCGCGCATTCGTGTCTGTGTTTTGTTTGTGTGTGTGTGTCCTTTGGTGTAAGACATCAAGTAGCGCCATGTATTGCTTGTTCTGAATTTTGCGCTGAATGTGTTCTCTTCTAATTAATAGGATCATTGCAGATATAGCTACAGCATTGGAAATTATAATAGCATATCCTATATCTAGAGGCGTTGTTGGTGGTACAAGTACAAGCGCTCTCTCCAGTCTCTCCTTACTCCGAAACTAATTACAAGTCGGGCAACAAAAAGAGGCCCATTGATGAGATTTGGGGCAGTTGGAGATCAAAGAACCCACTAAGTACACAATCGCTCTGCGGGGACCCTTTTTCGCATTGACCCTTTTGGCAAGGCTTGGGCTTCCCATCAGGTACTGGTACTCTAGCCTCCATCTCACGAGCAGACTTGTACAAATCTACTTTACCCTCCATCGCCCACCTCCTTGCCCCAACCGCGAAACTCTCGAGTTGTTGGCAGCTGGCAACTTCCCGCGCTTTCTTTATATATTCTCATACGACTTCTGCTCTACGCGACCGAGGATAAAACAGCAAAACTCGCCATTCTGTCCTGTTAGCGGCTACCCCTGTCAACCTTTCGACATCCCTCTTCTGCCCCTCGTGCCGTGGGTGGGCTGCCAGGTCACAACTCGAGACGCATCGACAGCCACAGCCAACAGACGATTTGCTCAAGATCCTCAAGGAAGCTCAGATGTCTGACGGTACAGACACCCCCGAGAGCCCCAGCAATGGCGTGACGCCGTCCGTCAATGGCAATGGACTGTCGGCTGGGCATCACCGCGCCATGTCGCTGCGCCGGCCATCTGCTCCCATGGCGCCCGCCTTTATGGTGTCTGCGCCGGGCAAGGTGATTGTCTTTGGAGAACATTCAGTTGTCTATGGAAGGGTGCGTATCTCTTGTGACTGACATGTGGTTCATCAATGGCTAACTCTCCTTTGTTGCTGTGTAGGCTGCCATCGCTGCTGCCATTTCTCTACGATCCTATCTCCATGTCACAACGTTGTCGAAATCCAAACATACCGTTTCGCTTCGATTCCCCGACATCGACCTCACTCACACTTGGGATATTGATAATCTCCCTTGGGCAGCTTTCCACCATCCAGACAAGAAAAAGTCGTACTACTCCTTGGTCACGGAGCTTGACAACGATTTACTGGCCGCCCTGCAGCCACACATTGACGAGGTCTCCCCAGACCGATCAGAAGAGATTCGAAAGGTTCACCGAAGCTCTGCCACCGCATTCCTCTACCTCTTTCTTTCTCTGGGATCACCGCGCTTCCCAGGATCCCTCTACACTCTGCGGTCTACAATTCCTATTTCGGCTGGTCTTGGCAGCAGTGCTTCTATCTCTGTCTGCCTAGCCGCCTCTCTTCTTCTTCAGCTACGGACACTTTCCGGTCCTCATCCAGATCAGCCTTCCGACGAGGCTCGCATCCAGATCGAGCGCATCAACCGTTGGGCCTTTGTATCAGAGATGTGCATTCACGGAAACCCTTCAGGAGTCGACAATACTGTAGCCTCCCAGGGCAAGGCTGTAGTATTCCAGCGAACAGATTACAGCAAGCCTCCGTCGGTTCGCCCACTGTGGAACTTCCCCGAGCTGCCTCTGCTCCTCGTGGATACGAAGCAGGCCAAATCTACAGCTCACGAAGTAGCCAAAGTTGGAAAGCTGAACAAGACACACCCTAAGCTTGTTGGCACAATTCTAGACGCCATGCACAACGTCACTGACGCAGCTTCCGAACTCATCGAGGAGAAGAGCTTTGATCCTAAGGATGGAGAGAGCCTAAGGAAGGTTGGCGAGTTGATGACAATCAACCACGGTCTTTTGAACTCACTAGGTGTTTCTCACCCTAGGTTGGAGAGGGTGCGTGAATTGGTCGACCATGAGGGAATTGGATGGACCAAGCTCACTGGCGCTGGAGGCGGCGGCTGTTCCATCACACTGCTGAAACCAGATGTGCAAAAGGAGAAACTTGATACGCTAGACACCCGGTTTGAAGCTGAAGGCTACCAGAAGTTTAGCACCACCCTTGGCGGTGATGGCGTGGGTGTCCTGTGGCCGGCTGTCCTAAAGAACGGCCTAGACGAAGATGAAGAAGGCGGCATGGAGATTGACGTGGACCTGTTCCTCAATGCCAAGGGAACAGAGGGCGTTGAGCAGCTTGTCGGCGTTCACGGCGACGGCGGCGAGAGAGAAGGTTGGAAGTTTTGGCGAGTGGAGAGCGAGTAGGCGGTGGAGCAAGAACTGCAGATGGAGATGTGTGTCTCTGGCGCTCTAGAGATACGAGTTACTGAGTCTGGCGTTGGGTTATCATGGCGACAAGGCATATGCGGGTTGGGACATTCTGAGCGAAAAGGGGGGGAATGATTTCACTGCGGATCTTTTTTCTACGCATGAGCATTGGTCGCTTGCTTGGCGTTTAAGGAAACCATTTTCGCGTTATGACATGATGGCCTTGAAATATCATTGCTAATAAAACACGTAGATATAAAATAGATATGACAAACATGGCATCTTAGCATTATTCTTTGATAAGAAAGTATCACTATATTTGCGAGGAGATTGATACATGTACTCAAATTTCAAGTCAGGCGTCTGCTATGCTATTTCTACTTTATTTCAACTCTGACAATCGGTACTTCCAGTATCCCTCTCGCACAGGATCCCACTTCTCCGACAGTCTCTGCAGACACAGCTTGGCCTTTTCAACATCGCCCTGCTTGTGGTAGACTTCGGACATGAGGTCCAGCGCATGAGAGCTCTTGACGTCCTCGTCGTCGCTGCCCAAGTTGGAAACGAACTGCGAAGCGAAATCGCCCACAGTATCGAGGCCACGACCGCCTTTTACCAGGACGCCGCGCAGGTAATGCCACGCAGACTGGTTCTGGGGCGCAAGCTCGATCTTTTCCTTGGCGTACGCAACCTCCCTATCGATGATCTCGGCAGGTACCTTGGGATCATGTTCCGTAGGGGCGCTACCCTTGGTCGAGACGGAAGGATCAGAGAAGACGACGAAGAAGCGATGGGACCAAGCAGAGTTGTTGCGCAAATCATCCTCAATCATGCTCTGCGTGGTGGCGAGCTCAAAGGGGCTGAAATAGTTGAGCTTGGTGACGAGGTACTGGCGATAAGACCAGACGTGGTAATTCTTGGTGTCTTCGGCGAGGATCTTGGAGATGAAGTCCGTCTCGGACTTTGCAAACTGCTTGCATGCCTCGGGGTCGGAAGAGATGGCCGTGTAGTGGTGGTCAAGGAGGAGCTGGCGGTGGTGCCAGATCTGGTAGTTCTTGAGGTTGTCCATGGCGACGCCGTTGAGCCATTCGATCTCGTCCAGCACGGGGAGATTGAGGGTGGCGACGATTTTGAAGCGGTAGAGCCAGACGGTGTAGTGGGCTGGGTTCATGCCGATGATGCGCTCGGTGAGGCGGAGAGAGCGAGGGGAGTATTCCTCTGCAGCCATGACGGCTCGAAGGTAAGAGACAGCTGTTATAGAAAAAAGATGTTAGCCAAGCAGCCCTTGCTTCGCTATAGTACTCAAGATGCCATCATCATACCCTCGGCATATTCGTCTGGATAGGCGATCCTGGCCAGAGCATCCTCAGGCTCAGTCTGCGGGATGGGAGCAACATCATCCCACTCCGGATCATTGGCCAGAGGTCCGGGAATCTCGCCGTACAGCTCTCTCTTTAATGCCGCCATCTCTTTCCGTCGTTCCTTTTCCTGGTCGATATCTTCCTGGGGAAGCTCAGTGCCGTTACTGCGAGCAGCGTCTCTCTTGGTCAGAAACTGCCGGTGCAAGACGTCAAGCGCAGTCAGTTTAGCCTGACTTAAAGACCGCTTCTTGAGCTCTTCAAATCTATAAGTGCCGATGTCGCGGCCGTGCTTGTCCTGGCCCCAGTGGTAGCTGTTCTTGAGGCGTCGACAGGGAAGGCCTTCCTTGGCGACGTGCTTCCAGTACTCGCGGTCTGTCTTGTTGGACAGTGACACAAGGCGGTTCGCGACAGGGAGGATCAGGTTCGTGTGCGTGTACGTCTTCTTTTCTGCCGCTGTCAGGCCCGGGAAGCCGACCTCTTCGAATCGCTTCTCGACGGGGTTTGTCTGGTAGTACCGCTGCTTGGACCGTTCGCCAACCGTCTCAGGAGGGGCTTCTGGCGCAGCTGCAGCAGCGGGAGAATATATGCGTTAGCTACTTGGCTTCTTACAGGACGAAAGAAAACTCTGGTCATATTCACGTTTGGGTTCGGGATTGGCAGCCTTTGCAGTGGCCTTTGCCTTAGGCGGCATGTTGGATGCTGGAGGTGTGAATGGCGGGGCTTTTTTGGGCTGCAGCAAGAAGCTGCAAATATTCGAGTCTGCCACCAACAGCGTTTCCCCCGCGATGGGGCTTGGCACGGCTATTGGCGCGGCGTCGCGAGAACAATGGCGAGAACAATCGGATGCATGAGGCGCTCAACTTTGCATTTATTGGTCACCACTGGTATTGTCCATTGGAATTGATGCAGTTATTGATTGATACAGTACTGTACAGTGCAGTCGTCTGCTTGAATTGGATCCCCCATCGTCCGTTTTGATTGTCCGTTTTCGCAGATCAAATACAACTATTTGCTACAACACCACCATTATACTGTAGACCCTTATACTGTACATCTGAGTGCAAAAGTAATTTGTCTTGGAAGCTGTACTGTATTGCTATGTGCTTCATTAATTCGAGATATATGTATTTTCCCGCGTTTCCTACCAACCAGAATATGTGTACTCATTCGGTTGGACTCATCACTCAATGTCCTATCCTCTATCCTGCAATCATTCATATCGATTCCAATGGCAATCAAGTGCCATATCAAATATGAACCCTGCTTCACCGGCATCAAGGCATTGTTCAAGCAGTACTCGTTCCCTGTCGTGTACGACGCGAACTTACAATAGGTTTGGTCAGCCGCACGTACAGCGCTCAGGTGAACGAGTACTGCTTGAAACAATGCCTTGAGACCATCCTATGACTTTTTGCTGAATAATAATTCATTTTCGTATGGGTATCGTGGATTTGGTGCTGTCGTGTTTTCTGCATTCCAATCTGAGCCGTCATGGCTGCAGTTGCTTGTATATGAAATGCCTCATCAGGTTCGGATCACAGAGCGCGGAAGTTTTGCGACATGATGAGCCATCTCTTAAGACCTCGAGCCGGATTCCTTGCCATGGCGTCCCAGTTCGGCACCAGCACGAAAGTCTCGTTGAACATTTTCTGCGGTGCTTCGCGCCCTTTGCCGAACCGGACCTTGCCCATCGTCGTGACCACAATGCTCATACGCCGCCCGCTCTTCTCGTTCTTTTCGCTCTCGTAGACGGTATCAGGAGCTCCGTATTGGAATGACGGGTTGATGATGTGTGTATCGAGAGACTCTATCTCGTAAAGCACATTCTCGCCTTGGGATTCGAGGAGCTTAGAATACTCTGCCGGTGTGGGAACGACAGAACCGTTGATGGAGATGTCGGCCGGGATCGAGTAGCGAGTTGATGAGTTGATATAGAATGTTTCAAGCTTAGCTTTGCTGTTTATTGCCTGGTAATAGTTGTTCACAAAGTTTTCGGCAGCTGTTTCAAGTCAAGTCAGTATAAGGAGCAAGCCACGATGATGACAACGTTGAGACATACCTTCGCTAGAAGCCCTAACTTCTGTATCCGCATCTGGAAGTGGCATGATGTCTTTGGCTTCAGCAGCATCAGCGCTCTTTTTAGATGTACTGCCGATGCTGCTCTTAGCTTTTGTTGATCAGGAGGACGCGAACTGTTAGGCAGCTAGACATTTTCTAATGACGTGCAGGCTGCCCCGCCTATCGCACAGTTATCGTCGCACTCAATTCGCACTGACAACACTGTATCATGCAATTCCTCTCAATTATCATCTTCAGATCCTGCTCTAAGTCAAGGCTCGTCGCAACCATGCTCTCACTAAGACCGCGAGCCATTTCCGGTCTGCGGCGAGCTCAGCCTCGGCTGGTCCCGCCGTCTGGCTGGATCTGCTCAGGCTGCCGAACAAATTTCACTGCTGTGCAACGCTGGAACAGCTCTCAAAGCTCTGCGGGGCCTTCAAGCGAGAAGCCGTATTATATCACAACTCCAATCTTTTATGTCAATGCTGGTAAATATCAAGTAAAGTGTTTGGTTGATTCACTGATGGTGTAGCTAACATGTCTATCAAAAAGCTCCGCACATTGGCCATCTTTATACGATGGTCGTGACAGATGTGCTCAAGCGCTGGCAACAGATTAAAGGCAAAGAAGCTTATTTGTGTACGGGAACGGATGAACACGGAATGAAAATTCAGAGAGCCGCTACTAAGAATGGAATGGAGCCGAAAGAGTTTTGTGATGTCAATTCAAACAAATTTCGAGAACTGGTGGCTGCAGCAAACATCTCAAACGATTTCTTCATCCGGACAACTGACCAGGACCACAAGGACGTGGTAGCCCAGGTCTGGCTACATCTCAAGCACGCGACGCCTGAAAGCTTGGGGCTGTATAAAGGTTCTCACGAAGGATGGTATTGTGTAAGCGACGAGTGCTTCTATCCCGAGGATCTGGTAAAGCCTAGCATTGCGCCCCAAACCGGAAAGAAGATCATGGTGAGCACCGAGACGGATAACGAGGTGGAGTGGATCAAGGAGGAAACCTGGTTCTTTCCCTTGACGAAATACAAAGACGCGTTGTTGAAGATATATGATGAGAACCCTGGGTGGATCAAGCCAGCTCATCGCATGGCAGAAGCAAGAGACTGGATAGAAAACCATCTTGAGGACTTATCCGTTACCAGGCCCGCCTCCAGACTCAACTGGGGCGTAGCAGACCCCGAGGATAAGAGTCAGACCATATATGTCTGGGTTGATGCTCTTATCAATTACCTTACCAAAGCAGGGTACGGAAGCAAGTGGCATTCGGCAAAGGAAGACATGGGACTCTGGCCAGCCAACTTGCAGGTTATTGGAAAGGATATCCTGCGGTTTCACACAATCTACTGGCCTGCCTTGCTCCTTGCCCTAGGCTTACCTGTTTCGCAAGGCTTCCTCTGCCACAACCACTGGACCATGTCTAATCGTAAGATGTCAAAGTCACTGGGCAACGTTGTCAACCCCATTTTCGCCATCCAACGATGGGGTATTGATCCCCTACGATATTTTCTCATGCGAAACGCCAGTCTCCACAAAGATATGAGTTACTCCAACCAGCTGATTGGTACAGTCTACGTCAAAGAGCTACAGGCGAACATTGGCAATCTCTTTTATAGAATCGCAAAGCCAAAGGCGTCAGTCAGGTGGTCGACTCTCGAAGCCGTGACTGCATATCGCAATGGAGATTTGAATGTCTGGGCTGATAACCATGGCGCAAACGATGCCGATGCGATGTACTTTAGCTTAGAAGGTCACTTGGCTGAGAAGCCCGTGGCCTTTGCTAAAGAAATGGATGACTACGATACGAGCGCCGCGATACGCGAGATTTTCGAATTGCTGCGAGAGGTATGATTATAATCCGTCATGCACATATGCTCAACAGATAGGCACCAAATATTGACCAATGACATTAGACAAACCGTTACGTTTCAGACACCAAGCCTTGGGATTTAGTCAAGCTTCAAGGTGCAGAATCTCGCGCGCTGCTGAACTGGGTCATCTATAACAGTGCGGAAGCATTGCGCATAGCCGGCATCCTGCTCCAGCCCATCATGCCAACTAAAGCATCAGAATTGTTAGATGCTTTGGGAGTTCGGCCTGATAGGCGCACCGTTGAGTTTGCTGTCAAGGGGAAGGATGCCGATTACGGTACCGAATCAACGCCAGCAGAGCCAGCGCCTCGAATGAGTAAATGGGACACGATTTTCCCACCAACACCTAGTGCAGATCTCTCGGATGACGAGCTGACAGAGCATTTGAGGGTAGCATTGCTGGACAAGACCAGAAACAAGATGAACCAGATGGCTGAACTGTTGGCGATGGAGGCGCGAATGGGCGAGGAGGCGGTCGCCAAGCTGTTGGCCGAGACACATGCAGCAAAAGTTGGCGCACGCCAGTCATGAATGAACATGGAGTTATGGGCACGTTTATATAGCAATGCATGGCGTTGTAGGATATGTACGATAGTAGATGGAATGCGATGGGTCGGATCAATACAGGTCGCCACTTAGCACTAAGTATTTGTATACAAAATACAACTATAGAGATGAAACTCAAGGCCGATCAATTAAATGTTGTTCAACTTTTGAAGATACTACAATGTTAATATGCGTGGTGGTATTTCATTTGACATCGAGCTGCCGAGATTGAGTTACACGCCCTCGCTGCTAGTCAGACCCAGTGCGCTATCTCATTCAAACAATTTTTTCCCTCCTACAACTCGCCGTCATATAAATGCATCCAGAGAGAAGCAGCTGGTTCAAAATGAAAGTCAATCAGACAATATGTATAGAAAACCCCAATCCTTTTTCAATTTCTTCTTCTTCTCGGCTGATGGGGGATTAGCGATTTCAACAAGCAAAGCCTTGCTGGTGCCATATGAAGCCCACCATGTGCTCACTTACCATGAGTGGATGAAAGACCCAGTACGAGACACCCACTTCCATTACCCTGATGGTTTGCTTATAAGGTGAATATAGGCAATCCAAGAGGCCACTGCTTCAGAGCCCATGACATTAGAAGAAGAATATGAAAATCAGGAGTCGTGGCGGACATCTCATGATAAACTGACGTTTATTGTCTGCGAGCCATTAAGCGGGGCGGCAAACAATGAGAACAATGAAACACGACAGATCAAGGCTCAAGTCGACGATTCACCCGACAAAATGAAAGGAGACATCAACTTTTTCCTCTATCTAGCTGACGAGGACGATGATGACGAGGTTGCCGAACCGCGGGAGAGCAGCACGATACGTTTGACAGGTGAAGTAGATGTCATGGTAGCAAATATGCAGCACCGCGGGAAAGGCGTGGGAGAAGCCGCAGTGCGATCAATATTGGCATATATACGAAGAAATCTGCCGGAAATACTGAAAGAATATGCACAAGGCGAGAAGCTGGATGTGGAGAAGGTGCAGCTGGTTGGATTGATGGCCAAGATTAAGCAGGAGAATACGGGAAGCAGGGCGTTGTTTAAGAAGCTGGGGTTCACGCAGGAGGGAGATGCGAATTACTTTGGGGAGGTGAAGATGGTAATGGACTGGGAGGCGAGTGAGGCTGTAGACATGGCGGAGGGTTTGGAATATCGAGAGCTGGAGTATGTGTTGTGAGTTTAGATATTTATTTGTTGTGTATTAGAGGCTATGGTGTTGAGGATTGGTAGGTTATAGAGACAGATATAGGGCAATTGTTTTACCCCCTCTTCATTCTCTCCCTTTTTTCCTTTTTTAAGAAATGAATACACATAGAGAATCTCAATTGAAATATTTTCTATCTCAAATCTACAGGAAATAATCCTCATCATACAAGAGCCTCTTCTATACCATCTTCTCTCATCAAAAAGGCGCTATCAACTGCACACACAGTACGTACCCACCAGCTACCGACCGCCCGCCAATCCGAAGCCTCCAAAATTTCAACACCATCACTCAACTCTCTCAACCTCAAAATCATCCATCGCAACATCTAATCAACCCCCACCAATTCGCTCCAGACAGCACTCGACACCCTCTCCGTCCGAGTCCGCTGGAATATTCAAAAATGAATTCCATCATCCGCCTCGCGCGGCCACTCCTCGCCCCGCGCATTTCCGCCCTCTCGCAACGGTAACATGCTCCCCCCCACCTTCAATTATCGAAGCTTTCAATTAACTAACAGCTCTTCTTCTTCTTGCCAGGACATACACATGCCTCTCTCCTCTCCGTCCTACATTGACCTCTACTTTCCGCCCCAACAACTCCTTCACGCCCTCCCTCACAGCGCCCTCACCAGCAACCTCACCAGAATCCGCAGCAGATGTCGTGCCCACGATGGCAGTGTCCTCGCATCCCGCCCTGCAAGGGCTGCAGCTGCGCTTCGGGCCCCGAAATACCATGAACGGCCACACGAGGCTGGTGCAGAAGCGGAGACATGGGTGGCTGAAGAGGACGAGGAGTAAGACTGGGCGGAGGATCTTGCAGCGGAGGAAGCTCAAGGGACGGAGACACGTTGCGTGGTGAGCGAGGGGAGGATTTTTCGAATTGATTGAGGGAAGTTGGGATTGGAGGTATATACTGTGGGAAAACGATATGAGTGTATGATGGGAGGTTGTATAAAAGGAGCATCTACTAGAGATAGAGATGTATTGTATTGTACTATTACTGAGCAAACCAAAGACTCAAAAGGACAAAATTTGAAAACCAACAGAACGAGATGACAATAACAGAAAAACAAAAGTGATCAATTCTTCAAATATATCAACTAAACATCTACATCTACACTGGTCCAGTAACACCAGTCTCACACTTGAGCGTATCTGCATGACATACTATACTCAAGGAATCACTGGCATCTCCAACCCATACTTTATATCCTCCATCAACCGCAGGCACTTTCCAGTCCTGTGCCACCACATCCCACACACTAACATCCTTGCGCGTAAGTGTTAACGTCACCGTCGTCGTCTCCCCCGGTGCCAGCTCCTCCGTCTTCTCAAAATCACGGAGCTGGATAATCGGCGTATCATAGCCTGTATTATCCGGGAACTGCAGATACGCTTGCACGGAGGCTTTGCCAGCAAACTCATCGCCTGTGTTCTGCACCGTCACCGTGAGGTTATACGCAATGTCCCAGAGCGCAGGGTTGCCTCCCTCGCCGCCGCCGGAGCGAGGACCGGGTTTCTGAGTAGTGGAATAGCCGTCGGGGTAGGCATATTTAGCCGATTTCCCATCTGAGACGGCACCGTTGGCGTCGCCCTGTGAAAGCCAAGAGTAGATGTAGCGGGGGATTGAGTTGAAGCCGGAGGGTGCGACGGCTTCGTTAGCAGATGGAATAGCTTGCGAAAAGTTGGGGATGCCACTCTTAGCGGAACGACTGGGGGGATACGAGCTCAGTTGAGTGACCTTTTTGATCGACGCTGCTGTAAATGTAAAGTTTGTGTAGCTCAGGCCGTGGCCAAAGGCGTATCGAGGCTTGGTGTTATTCTTGTTGAGCCAGCGGTAGTCGATATATAAGCCTTCAGTGTATGTGTCCTGAGGCTGGTTGAGGAACTCGGAATTGATGAGCGTCGTGACGCTACTTGGGAAATCAGCTTCCTGTTTTGTGATTGAATAAGGCAAATGTCCACATGGCGAAGAGTGTCCATAGAGGATGTTTGTAAGTGAGGTTCCAGCTTCCTGGCCAGGCAGATGCGCAATGAGGACGGCCTTGACGGATGGTAGATCGATCCAATTCTCCAAAATCAGGGGGCCGACGGTGTGTATCACCACAATGACGTTGCTGAATTTACTGGCTGCATCTTGAACAAGCTTATCGCCATTGTGCCATGCGTATAAACCGGAAGCATCACGATCGCCATGATTGCCTTCAACAGTGTAAGTGTTCTCGCCGGCGTCGGAACTGATAAATACAATAGCGACATCACTAGCTGATACTTGGCCCACGGAGGGAAAGCTATCGGTGTTGTAAAAGGTGACATTACTGGCTGCTGCAGTGATGGCTGTAATGGGATCATCCAAATATGGGTAATCAACGGTCCCTGAACCCCAGCCCTGTCCGAGTGTGCCCTTGTTGCAGTTGCGATCTGTGCATGAATTGATTCCATCCGGATTCTTCTGAGCGTCAGTCCCAAAGACTTTGATGTGTTGCGAAGGTGATAGTGGAAGAATGCCGCCATCATTCTTCAACAAGGTAATAGCATCCTGAGAAATCTGGCGAGCAACCACGTCGTGATCGGCCTGGACCTGAACAAATTCATTTGTGACTCCTGACGGCGAGAATGGCCACGCGGCAGGATACAATTGATTAACTGCAGCACCGGAATTGGTGTCAAAGTTGGTCGCCGGGAATCCCTGATCTTGGCCCATTTTATACCATGCGGCCAAGATGCGTGTAGCTGCGTCGTTGATACGATCCATGGGGACTGACCCGTTGAGAGCGGACCGACTAAGCTCATACATCCAGTATGAACTGCCAAAGAATGGAATCTGAACGTCACCAGGCATGTCCATATCCAACCCAGCAATAGCAGAAGCGACACCGGACATGTGAGCTAGCCAATCGGTCATGATGAAACCTTGGAAGCCCATTTCATCCTTGAGGAGGGCGTTCATAAGGTAGGGATGTTGAGTACATGCAGTTCCATTTACCTATAGCAGATATATGAATCAATTAGCTTCGGACTCTTTCAAGCTACTCGACTCGGGTTCACTTACAGCGTTATATGCCATCATGACAGAGCCGACGCCCGCATGGATGCCTTCAGCGAATGGCCAAGCATAAACTTCATGCATCGTCCTGTCATCTTTTCAACCCGCCCAACCACCGTCAGCAACTTATACTGCCCATTATACCCAATATGGCCGGAAAGACTCACCAAGATTTGAGCTGTAGGCGTATTGGAAAGGATTGTACATGCGGTACATCTCCTGCTCATTAGCAATAAAATGCTTGATTGTCGCAATGACACCCTGCTCTTGAACGCCCTTGATCGTCTCTCTTGCTCCTACAGCTTGGAGCACAGGATCAGCACCAAAGCCCTCCCAGTTGCGGCCACCCTTTGGCTTGCGTCCTATCGGCCCAACTGTTGGTCCTAGCCAGACATTGACGCCCTTGCCGCGATTCTCCTTCCCGATGGCTACGCCACGCTGGTACATGAGCGTCTTGTCAAAGGTTGCGCCAACTGTGATTCCGTCAGGGAAAGCTGTAACGTTATCCGCATGTCGGACACCCGCAGGGCTGTCATTAAGACACAGCTGAGGGATGCCGACTCGAAGTGCAGAGCCTGTATTTCCAGCACATCGCCTTGAATGAGGTTAGCTTCTTTATACTTGAGGTTTCATGTCCATCTCAATACGACATAAGTCTTGATCAGAAACCAGTTGCAAGAGCCCTTATTCCTCGCTTTAAAAGGCTCTCAGTGCGTCTTGAAAATCTTGTGATATGAAAAACCAACTCACCCTATATCAAACCAGTCAGCATTATTACATATTGTTATGTCTGGGTAATCACTGAATTTCACACAGCCGTTGAAATTGCATTTTCAATCCAAAAGATTTCCCACTCACCCATGTAAATTCCTGTCCCTGCAGTGATATTCGTCTTTTCTGCGAGAGTCATAGAGTCGACCAAAGCCTTGGCCTTGGCATAGCTCTGTCGCCAATCATCCACCCATCCACCATATGGCGCAGGATAATACGGCGGCACATAGTAGCCATCTGGAACCCAGCCTTGAGCGGCTGCTGCTGCTGCTATCTGCGCATTTGCCGACGCAGCACTAGGTCCAGCTTGTCCCAGCCCAACGAGGCTGGATAGAATACAGGTCACAGCGGTGGACACTCTGACACTGTCGGAAAACGAGGTCATGGTTCCTGCTGCCTAGGGCACAGGCGGACGATAGATGTCACAACGTATCTAGGTAGGTGGTAGTAGTAGATACTCGTACAGTCTCTTGAAGCGGGCTCGTGTAGTCTCGCGTGCTCAAGAGCATGGCATTTCACAAACAAGGGTCAAGAGAATTCCAATTGACAGGGACGAGTTATGGAGAAACCGTCGAGTATTTACCGTCAATCGTTTCCCCATCAAGGCGAACTCTACGGCTCAAGGGAGGGAAAGCATGCATGAGCACAGCACTCGCGACCTCGTGTCCACGATGAGACATCCATGACACCCCTCTTGCTGCCAGGTCTCAAGGCCAAGGCCCATGGCTCTGGCATGTCACATTTTCGATTCTTTTTTCTCCGAGTTTTTTCGTAATCTATTGCCTCTTCTGTGCTCCTCACTACCACCCATGGCTCTTCTTGGGCAGCAGTTATCATGCATTGTTTTGCCCCAAAAAGACCAGCATGCTGGCAGCAATGCGAGCGAGAACCTGCAGACGCTCGGACAAGGGAAACAGGCCCAGCTGAAGAGGTCTAGAACCAATAAAACCAATGAGGAGTAAGGGTCATTCTGCCCTTCTTCCCTTTTTTCCTCCAGCCAAGAGCTGAGTGGTGGTTGCACTTGCACACACCACGTAATGCCATGGGCAGCAGCAGATATCACCAAGAAAAACAGACATGAAGTCAGACGACGATCCCACGTCACCGCCCTTCAGCTCGCAGATGCACGATTGACCGCCCAGCCCAAATCGGACGTCACCAAGTGTCTTTCAGGCTCTGCTCGTTCAGGCATCAATCAAGCATTGGCTTCGGTGGAATGTCTCGAAAAGGCCGTGGCGGTGGAGCGGCGCTTCTTTTTTTCTGCTGCCCATTGCGTATTTGTACATAACTGGCGGGGTGGTTTCCGCTATCGCTACAACAATGGCAATGGAAAGCTTGTATGTGCAGGGGGGGATGAAGCTAGGAGCCCGAAAAGAAAAGAGTCTGGGGAAACATGTCAATGGCGTGGCCTTGGCGAACAGACACAAACAATCCGAGAAGCAGCACAAAAGTGATGGTGTGGACGCCGATATTGAGGTCAAATGCTCCCCAGGTTTCTCGAACGCATCTCGGGGCAATCACAAGGAAAATCAGGGCAACCCAGAAGACAAAGGCGGGTGACCCTCGGCTCGCACAAACTGTCTAGAGCTCTTGTGTCCGAATCGAGGGCGAGTTACCATTAGCGTCCTGCATGGCCGTAGAATCGGTCGCTTTCTTCGGTTGGAGTCGAAAGTTGGAGTTGACAAGTCGAGGGGTCTGCACGCGCCAGATGCCCAGATGTAACCGTGGCGGGCATGCGCGTGATGCCCCCCAGCAGAGACGGCTGCTGAATATTGATTCCATGGCATTTGCATTTTGGATATTGAAGCAGGCAAAGGATTGCAGCAGCATCAAATCCCTAGTTACTCGGTTCTCTGTTTTGTTCTTTATAGAAAACATTAAAATGCAGTCGGCCGGAGAAGTGCTGCAATTGGATGAAATCAACATGTCCAACCAACAACCACGGCATTGAATGCCGGACATGGGCAGCCGTGATAAGGATTAATCCGGGAGTCCTTATGAGGTAATGCCTCGAATCGTATTCCACTGGCCAAAATACATACCCTGCAAAGTCTAGAATAGAGAACAAAAGCAACGTGGGCACAGGATTAGGGATCTAATTGAGGGTCCCCAGATACAGACCAGGTCAATTATAGGTGGAATTCGTGCGACTCGTACAGTAGGCGCCTGATGTGGCTCCCCAATGATGAAAGCGGTCCGATTGCCGACTTCAAGAGTTCATGTTGTGTTGGTTCGCGGGCAGTTGTTTGTCAACGGCAGGATTGCGTCCGAATTCTGCAGTTACATGCATCGTATATTAATTTTGTTAATGTGTCGTCATATTTCTATTTGCGGCTGAAGATAAAAACATTGAAAAAGTGATGGGGCAAATTTCACCTTCGATATTCAAAGTTCCGTTACCTTTCTAAGCGTCTGACGAGGAGCCACTGCGGGTACTAACGCCTGTTTGCGAGCTGCCATTTGGAGATGTCGTCCGAGGTCAGGCGCCTGATTAATCGCTCGTAGAATGCGGGCATGTTCCTACAGTTATAGCATAGTTTTTTGTGTGCATTTGGTTCAAAGATCCATGAGTAAGCCACGTGGGATTCTCGACCGCCGACATGGAGCCACTATCGTGACTCGTGAGAAGAGGGCGAAGGAGGCTCTTCTAGAGGCAGATGTAAAGGCAAAGATAGAGACAGAGACAGAAGGAGAGCCATGAAGCAGAGATGGCAAAACGATACAACATACCTGCTACTCGGCCCCATTGCAACATCGTAACCATACCTTGTATATACCCCATTTGTAAGGCGCCGTGTTATTCGCAATTCGCAACGTGGATGCTACGGCAAGGAATATCCGATTCGGTCCTCGAAAGCGTCAAGCCGGCCGATTACAAGGTGAACTTCTCCCCGCAACAATATAGCAAAAGATCCATCACAATTGCCGTTCGAGCCATTAATATCAGTGTAGCATAAGTGCTTCCTTAAAGAAACAAGGGCATTTGTCATAGCCTCGCGGCTAAGAGGCTGTTGGCGATGAGGTGATGGGGAGGCTTACCTATGCGGAAACTGTTGTGTCAGCACCTCTGGCTTATAACAATATTCTGCTTCAAGGCTCTGCTACATGTAAGAGCACCTCTATATTACTTGTTGCTCCGATAATGCCATAGTAAACAATGTGATACGAGTACTCTACACACTATCCGTCATCTCGACTCATCGATATCAACGGGAAGACGGCTTGGCAGGGTCCAAAGTACTACGCTCTTCTTACACCTCTTCCCGTTTCGTCTCATCATTTGCAATTCTCAAAAGGACCTGAAACCGTCGCAGGGACCGTATCTGGAAAGTACCCTAAACCACCACGGCTAACTACCAAATCCCACCTCCCTTGTCAGTAGCATCTTGATGTAGATCCCGAATCCTTGAGCACATCCCCCACGCGCCCGTTCCGTAATGTAAGTCACGCCGTTCATCACAACAGCCGCCTTTAGAACCGTCTCTTCCGATCTTCTCATTCGTAGATGTTACGGTTATCGGAAAGCCACCAATCGTCTTTTACGATTTCCTTTCCGGCTTTCCCAATCAGCGCCCTTCCCCATTCCTCCTTTGGAAGTCCCGCCGAGAAAATCCAGGCATCGGCTCGCCATTCGGACAGTTTCCATCGCATCGTCTATTTTGTAAAAGAAGCTTTCTATTTCGGGTTTTGTCTCCGGTGCCGGTTTTCCCTTAGAATGCAAAGGCATCTAAGCCACTCGGACACCGGTCAGAAACTAGGCACTAGAAACTCTCACGCATGAAGTTGCGGGGTGATGGAACAACGGAGACGATGCGGATTCATGCGTCGACCTAAAAAAAATTATTATGGAGTTTTTGTCTCGAGAGAGGCTCTGTCGCAATGTGAGACGCTTGCTTCACAAATTGTCCGGCGCAAAGGTGTATCCGTCTGCTGCCTGGTAGTATCAGGGGTGCTCGGGTTGTCCGAGTCTGTGTGTTGTCTCACATGTCAATATCAGGAAATCCGATGTGCGTAAACTGTATATAAACATCCAGCCGCTCCAACATGAAATAGTTGTTTTGTTTATAATAGTATAAGACAATTTGACATTGTGCTTGTGTTGTTTTCACTATTCGTCTTGAAGTTAATTTGAAGCTAAGCATTGATTGCTGAAGCTCAAAGGCATCTCTCCGCCGTCCATTGTCATCCATAACCCGATTCCCATATTCGAATATCATAAAACCATTACAATGAAGTGCTGGCAGCTTCTCTCTCTTGCAGCTGTTGTAGCTAGCAGTCCCGTGCCGTCCATCCAGGACTACACTCGGCTGCTTAGAGCTCGACAGAGCGATACAAGCTTCACTGCTACACAACAAGAGCTCAACAACTTCGGCTTCATCGTCCAGTATGCCGGAGCTGCATACTGCAACTCCGAGACACCAGCTGGTCAGGCCGTCACATGCTCTGATGACGGTTGCCCTGATGTTGCGGGAACTGTTGTCAACTCCTTCACGTGAGTAACACTTACATTTCCATATTAAAGAACCATTTTAACCATGACTATATAGCGGCTCCGTCACTGGCATCGGAGGCTTCGTTGCTGTAGACAGCGCACACCAGCAAATCATCCTCTCCTTCCGTGGAAGCAACAACCTCCGCAACTTCATCACAGATGTTGTCTTTGGCTTCACAGACTGCTCACTCGCCGATGGCTGTGAAGTTCACGATGGCTTCAACGACGCTTGGAATGAGGTCGCCAGCGCTGCCACAGACGCTCTCACCCAGGCCCGTGCCGCCAACCCTTCCTTCGAAATCGTCTCCACGGGACATTCTCTCGGTGGCGCCGTCGCTACTCTTGCCGCTTCGGTCCTCCGTACTCAGGGTTTCGCCATTGACGTCTACACATTTGGATCTCCTCGCGTTGGCAACGACGTCTATGCCGACTTCGTGACAAGCCAGCCCGGCTCTGAGTTCCGCGTTACTCACTTTGACGACCCTGTCCCCCGTCTTCCTCCAATCATCTTTGACTACCGCCACGTCTCTCCCGAGTTCTGGCTCTCTGCTGGCGATGGCTCAAACATTGACTACACCGTGGCCCAGATTGAGGTTTGCACTGGCATCGCCAACGTGGATTGCAACGCCGGCACCTCTGGGCTCGACATTACCGCTCATTCCAACTACCTCCGTAAAGTCTCTGCCTGTGCTCCCTCACCTCTGCAGTTCAAGCGTGATGATGGCAACTCTACCGGCTATGATCAAGAGACTATTGACAGGATCAACAAATGGAGCCAAGAGGACCAGGCCTATGTCACCGGTGGACAGGCATAATAAAATTCACATGATAAGAATTTATGATTTACACGGCGTTATAGGGGCTCTTAAATCTTGGGAAAAGAAAATTAGGAGGTGAAATGGACAGAACCAGTTTTGAAGAAAGGGATGGTAACCCCCGATGTTTCCTCATTGGCATGTTTCAACAGGCCAGGGTGTATAAATTCCAAGCACATAACAAAGGCGGAAATGTACAAAGCATTGATCGTATATAAGCACAATTGTGAGGAACAATGTTGAACTGACACGTTCATTGACTGAATGATTCTATTATATCCGTTTACTGTACGTGCCTTAAAACTCCGGGATATAATGCCGACTACGAGTGGGAAACAGTTTCAATCCTCTAAGAAGTAACGTAAAAGTCATATGCAGCGGCTTCATGCCAACATTATAGCCCATTCTGCCAGCGCAAGTCTCACACAGGAAGACAAAAGCACTTAATGGGTCCCCTCGGTTATCATTCCCTGAGCATTGGGTACGCCAACCAATATGACACCCCGCGGCACCCTGACTTCCTTAACCTTCATGCAACCAAAAACATTCACCTCTTTGATGTTCGGGCAAGCTCGGAATATGGATCCGAGGATGAAGTCTGTGACTTCTTCGCAGAAGCTAATCTCGAGATGTCGCAATTCCGGATACTGCTTCGATCCGTCAAAGACTTCTTCAAAAGCTTGGCGAGAAATGTGTCGGCAAGCATGCACATTGATATGCCTCAATGTGTGCCCAGAGTGATTCATAAGCGCCTTGAATCCTTCGCTACAGAGCCCGATGTTGTTCGGATTCTCCCGTGGACGAGCAGCATCCAGCTGCCGGCACTTTTGCAAGTCCAAGAAATCCAGCCCCGTGTTCTCCCAGTCAGTGAAGAGTCGAGCGAAGCCCTCGTCTGTCATGGTTTCGCTTTCCGTGATGCGAAGCTTGACTAGCGAACGGCAATTATTATGGATAGCTTCGAGAACACCATCGTCAGCATCGGGTACAATTTTCAAGGACAACGTTCTGAGGTCCTTCCCGATCTGAGCGATACAAGTCTTGAGAGCGTCTGATGAAAGTTCCTGTTGGAGTTCCAGACTGAGGTGCCTCAGGGTAGAAAGATTTCCAATGGCGATTACTCCTGCATCTGTGACCTTTTGGTTATGGCAGACCTTGAGACGAGTCAACTCGGGGCAATGCTCCTTCAAGAATCCCAAAGTTTCGTCTCCGAAATGCTTGTCAGTATAATAGACCTGCAGTTCTTTCAATGGTTTGCCCTTGGCAGCGAGGAACTCGTGCCATTTATCCTCGCTTAGCAGATTGGCACCATGAAGGTAGAAGCTTTCGAGAAGAATGTCCCTCGACAGCAAGTAATCCATAACCTCATCTTTGAACTGGACTGCGCACCGCGCCTTGAATTTCTTCAAGTTGGAGGCCACCTGGAAGATGTTGATGAATTCCTGGTGGCCCAGCTTTGCTCCATCGTAGATATGCAAAACCTCGGTAGATGGCTGCATAAACAAAGGTAAGGTATCCGGTTTTAGTAAACGCCGCTTGGAAAATATTCGAGCAATCTTGTCGATGAGATGCTCTGGCAAGTCACCCAAGCTTTCCGCCAAGTCTACGTTCTTAGCCAGCGTTTGTACGCACAGGGTAGCAAGGCTTTTCGTTCCGACATCTCCGTCAAGCATTCGACTCTGGATGGTTCGTCGTGATCCAACACCGCCTGTCTGCTTCCGAGGTTTCTTTTTAGGTTGGCCCTCTCGCTGCTTGGCCACCTCGCGCCCACAGGGAGCGCAGAGAAGGCCCCCTTCGGGTCCTGCCACGGAATAGGGAGTTACAGTGAAGCGCTTCCCGCATATTTCGCAGTTCTCCATTTGGCCGGGAAGCGGCGCCCGCCTCTCGTCAAAGATGGCCTTGGCTATGTCGTCGTCATCATCATCGTCATCTCCAGCTCTCTTCTTGCGCTTCTTAAACGCTTTGCTAGCTTTGATCTTGTCTAAAGCTTTGGCTTTTTGTTCTGCTGCGGCATTACGGCCTCTAGTCGTCCGTGAGGAGGAGCTTGCCTCTACTGTTACTGTTACTGTTTCGACGGTTTCGACGGTTTCGGATGCTTCGTCGTCTTGAGCTGGCTCGCCTTCACCGCCCTGTTGTCTTCGACGGTCCGCATCGATTCTAATTTGAGCAGCCGAGATATTGTGTGACTGAGAATTGTGTCAGAAAAATCAGATTGTAAACAAGAGCACGCATCGAAGCATACCGCAAGGAAATCGGTCAAGGCAGATTGGCTAGATGAACAATGTCAGCTTAAATCGACACAATCAATCACAATATCGCTATACTCACGGCCCAGTAATGTTACGACTTGGTCGCCCATTCTGATTCTCGTCATACCGCCGTGTACGAGCCCTGAGCACAGAGATTGGTCAGCCATTATCGCTGCGAAGTGTTGGGCTCAAGTATGGAATACGAACATGATGAGTCCGCGGGCGGCCAGGCAAGTCTCTAGATCTCGTCTCGTCCTAACTTCTTTGCGGTAATTCTATGCAAAATCTATTGTATTTTGTCTCTAACTGACTTCTGGAGAGTGGCGAAGAGAAATCTTTTCTTGTCTCTCTAAGAGATTGTTTCGGGCGTTCTTTCACCCAGTGCAAATGGCAAGAGGCGTGTCGCCACTGTCGCGGAGATAACACGGTGTCACGTGATGTCTTCAGCAAACTCATTTAGGGATCGACACTGTCAAAGTTCACTAAAGAGTAGGCAGTCCACGCCACATCTCCGCTAGCTCTACAGTGTCCTTACAGTGCCGATCTGTCCATTCTGTCTCCCCTTATCATCGCACGTGCTTTCGCGTAAAGTGGCTATGCGCGTCTTCTTGCCAAAGTAGACACTGTGAATTGGCATGGCCACTAGGTTAGGTAGTCACGGTCGATGAGGCAAGTTCCTACCGACTTTTTCATCCAGTAACCTCTGCCCGTTCTTTTTTCCCTTCTCCCACTTCATCAGATTCAAGCGACCAGGCTGGCTTCATCAATCACTGTTGGACGCAAAGACCCAGACGAGACACCAGTTGCTCGTCCTCCGACAGTCGTTTTGAAGCCTCCCTACAGCGCTTAACCTGTAACTTTGTGCTTACTTATTAGGCGGGTGAAGCCCCTTCTGATCTGCAGCCCAACAACTTCCTTCGTTCCATTGAAGCCATCCCTTTCTTTGCGGACTCACTGCAAAGAAAATCTTTTTGTCGTTTCCCTGTTGTTTTCACGCCACTTTCATCGTCACCCGTATTGGTGAACAGTTACAATGCCTCGTGGTCGTCCATCCTTGAAGGCATCTGCCACCCCTGTCCCGAAGTCTTCCGGTATGATTACACATCCATATATCACCACAGTTAACTGCTCATTACTGACAAATTTACAGAAACTGGAAATGGTTCTGCCAGTGCGCCTGAACGTCTTACTCGCACTAGATCCGCGAGAAATCTTAGAGGGTCCTCTGCCGCAGATGAGCTACAGTCACAAGAGATCACACCGGCTAGGACTCTCCGGGGTAGATCACGTCTCATTGCAGCTCTTGCGCAAGATGACGATACAATGACTTCGGAATCCGTTTCTTCAGTTCCTACACCATTTGGACAAACTTCTGAAAGTGGTTACTCAACGCCTGGAACTAGTAAACTCCCAAGCCCTGCTGAAGCAGCCACCATACCTAATGGAAAGACTTCGTCAGCCTTCGAAGTACAAATCCCTGCTAGAAGCAGGCTGCAGGGACCCGGTGGAGATGAGCGAGCATTACGACGCAGCAAATATTCCTTAAACGCAACCGCCAAAAGTAAGAAAGTAACAGAGGTCCAGGACTCGGATGAAGAGGACGATGACTTTGCAGCATTTACTCGTGATGCTAAGGTTGCTCGACGCTTGCAAAATGAATTCAATATGGAAAGTCTGAGGTCACGTCGCACTGAGGCAACTGATGCACAATCGTCTTTCTCAACTGAGGCGTCGGGGAAACGGCCAAGATCTCTCTCGGGGCCTACTCCAACTCACAAGCGACCGAGCAAGAAGAGCAAAACTATTCCAGACTCTGACGGTCTGTCTGAAGCTGACGTAGATATGGACGCTGAAATTGCTGCTGGTCTTGCACTGGAAGATGTTCAATCGAATGGCGACGCCCTTTCACTCGGCGAAGAGACTGAAGATGAAGGTGAAGAGGATGTTGAAGATGAAGGTGAAGAGGATGTTGAAGATGACATTGAAGAGGATGTTGAAGAGGATGTTGATGAGGACATTGATGAGGATATTGAAGATGAGATCGCAGCATCAACAGATGATGAGCCTTTGGCGGTTCAGAGGAAGAAGAAGCCTGCAAGGGCTCAAGCTAAGCGCGCCGCGGCCACTCGAACATCTACCAACTTGGCAGATGCTCCCACAGCCGCCATAGCCGATTCGGAATCCGGAATGTCTGCGCTCCCGTCTGACTTCTCATCCGGTCTATCATCCGGCATCAGCTCTGCAGCTACTAGTGATAGTGAGAGCTCTGCTGTTCGCCAACCGCCGCCTAACGAATTGCGGACAATTGGATCTAGGCGACGGGCATTTAGAAGGGCTAAAAACAAAAGCCGTGTTGCCAAGGAACGAGATCGTCTTGAGAAGCATCACCCTGAGCTATCTACTATGTGGAAAGACCTAGAAAATATGCCTGTGATGAAAGCTGGCAAAATCAACCAGCCAGCGAGTATCTCGAGGCTGTTAAAACCGTTCCAGCTTGAGGGCGTTGCTTGGATGAAGGCAATGGAGACAACAAAGTGGAAGGGTGGTCTTTTGGGTGATGAAATGGGACTGGGCAAGACGATCCAAGCCGTCTCCCTCATCATGTCTGACTACCCGGCTAAGCAGCCCACACTGGTCCTTGTTCCTCCCGTCGCTCTCATGCAATGGCAATCAGAAATCAAATCCTACACAGATGGAACACTGAAGACTTTTGTGTTTCATGGAACTAATCAGAAAGCAAAAAATATCACTGTGAAAGAGCTCAAGAAGTTCGATGTCATTATGATGTCCTACAACAGCTTGGAGTCGATGTATCGCAAACAAGAAAAGGGTTTCAAACGGAAAGACGGCATATACAAGGAAAAGAGTGTCATTCACGCCATCACTTTCCACCGCGCCATCCTAGATGAAGCACATTGTATCAAAACAAGAACCACAATGACCGCCAAAGCCTGCTTCGCTTTGAAGACAGTATATCGCTGGTGCTTGAGCGGCACACCACTGCAAAATCGAATTGGAGAACTCTTCTCCTTGGTGAGATTCCTTAACATCACGCCATTTGCATCCTATCTCTGCAAACAATGCCCTTGCTCAACGCCCGAGTGGTCTATGGACGAAAACAGTCGCTGTTCCGACTGTGGGCATGCGGGCATGCAGCACGTGTCTGTTTTCAACCAGGAGCTTCTTAACCCCATTCAGAAATTCGGTAACTTGGGTCCTGGTAGAGAGGCATTTAAGAAACTTCGTCTGATGACGGATCGTATCATGCTTCGGCGACTCAAGAAGGACCACACCAATTCCATGGAACTTCCTGTCAAAGAAGTCCATGTAGACCGTCAATTTTTCGGAGAAGAGGAGAATGACTTTGCCAATAGCATTATGACCAACGGACAGCGCAGATTTGACACCTATGTTGCGCAGGGTGTTCTCTTGAACAACTATGCCAACATTTTTGGTTTAATCATGCAAATGAGGCAAGTCGCCGACCACCCTGATTTGATATTGAAGAAGAATGCAGATGGGGGTCAAAACGTTTTGGTCTGTTGTATATGTGACGAACCAGCAGAGGACACTATCAAAAGCCGTTGCAAGCATGACTTTTGCAGAACGTGTGTGTCTAGCTATATCAAGTCGACCGATGAGCCGGATTGCCCAAGGTGTCACATTGCACTGGTTATCGACCTTGAGCAACCCGAAATCGAGCAGGATGAAGTATTGGTCAAGAAGTCATCAATCATCAACCGTATCAAGATGGAAAACTGGACGTCTTCCTCTAAAATCGAGCTTCTTGTTCATGAACTTCACAAGCTGCGATCTGACAACGCTACGCACAAGTCAATTATTTTCTCACAGTTCACCACAATGTTGCAACTCATCGAATGGCGACTTCGGAGAGCCGGAATCACAACTGTCATGCTTGACGGCAGCATGACTCCTGCTCAGCGGCAAGCCTCAATCGAGCACTTTATGAACAACATCGATGTAGAATGTTTTCTTGTTTCACTCAAGGCTGGTGGTGTTGCACTCAACCTCACTGAGGCGTCACGAGTGTTCATCGTAGACCCGTAAGTATAACCCCTTCTCAACTACGTTTGAGATCAGCTTGGGCTAATATTTCATTGCTAGTTGGTGGAACCCGGCTGCTGAGTGGCAGTCTGCTGATCGCTGTCATCGTATTGGACAGCAACGACCTTGCGTCATCACACGTCTTTGTATCGAAGACTCGGTCGAAAGCCGAATGGTGTTGATTCAAGAGAAGAAGACGAGTATGATCCATTCTACTGTCAATGCTGATGATAAAGCGATGGATACTTTGAGCCCCGAAGATATGCAATTCCTTTTCCGAGGCTCGTAAATTTTGGTCTGATTTGTCGATTCCGATTCAAACATGGTCGGGATTCTCTGCCGTTAAGTATTAAACCTATAATTGCGAAAAGTATAACGGTTATGAATGATTGGAAGGTTTGCTCAGGAGGCGTTAAGACGGTTTACACTTGCTCACGTTGAAGATTTTTTTCTTGTTTTGGTACGAAGACGGTTATACATCAATGCCAGTAACACGCAAGCAAAGCTTTTACTTCCATGTTTGTAACGCTGAGTGTTCCTAGTTTCTGTCGTTAGTAGGCAAAAAGTTCATAGAGAAAACAAGAAGCATCGTATATCTATTTTCTGCAGAAAGATCGTAAAACGGTATCCAAACCTCAGATTAATATCGGACGGCGTCAGTTAATTATATGTTTGATGCTCACGATTAACGGCACCAAAAGATGCTTAAGCGTACTAATGCTAGTAGCTCATACGGGAATGTGGTCAACCACAAGGAGTTCTTTGTGACTACTTTAAACATTGGGCAAAGACACACAAAGACATATACACGAAGATGACAGAGAGACACATGTATGCGATACAAAAACTTTTGATACGCTCTATTGAGGCATCTTTTTTCTTGACTGTCTATCGACTCTTTTATAAATAATTGTTGAATATAGTAAAACCACACCATAAATGTGGTCTAACAAGCCTGGTGTTTGGTTCTCTGCAGCTTTCCCCTATTAGGAGGCCACTTAGAGAACCATCAAAGACCAATAGCCAGAAAGTAAACCGCTCCCGCCCATCTCTTTCCCCCTTTTTGTAAACGAATGATCTTGGCAAATGAATGTATGCAAAGTCATTCGCTGTGAGGCCACGCTATTTAGAGGTCCAAGAGAGCCTTGGCACCAGGCTCGCTGCAGACGTAGATGGTGTCGTGCGAGTTGGAGAATCCATTAAACTGGGTGGCAGAGCACTTGGTGTAGGCTCCCATGTTCTCAAAGTAGAGCCAGTCACCAACGTTGAGGATGCGCTGGAAGTGAGTGCTCTGGCTAATTTGGTCAATGCCATCACAAGTAGGACCCCAGATGGAATACTCGACGCCATCGCCAGGTGAGCAGGGCTCGGCGGCGTACGTGTCGAAGAGGGTCTGACCACCGCTATGGAGGATCTTGGCAACAGGGTGCTGGTGGTCAAACATGATGCTCGAAAAGTTGCCATAGACACCGTCGTTGATGTAAGCCATGTAGCTAGTGGCTTCGACCGAAGGATCGTCAACGGTGCGACGAGCAATGATGTTGCACGCAATGGTGAAGGCGGTGGCAACGTAGAAACGGCCAGGCTCGGCAATGATATCAATGCCACATCCAGAGGGGAAGTACTCGGTCAGAGCAGCATCAAGGACACCAGCCATCTTCTCAAAGGTCTCTCCGGTGAAGCCACCGCCGACATCGAGGACTCGCAAGTGAAATCCGTAGGTGCGAGCCTGCTGGAAGACGGTGTGGGCATCGGTAACGGCCTTGTAGAAGGCTGTGGGATCGGAAGCGCCAGATCCCACATGGAAGCTCACACCGACGACGTTGAGGCCCAGTTCTTGGGCCAGGGCAAGGAGGCTCTCGGTAGTGTCCATGGGGGCACCGAACTTCATGCTGAGACGGCACAAGCTCGAGGTGTCATCAGTCATAATGCGAAGGAAGAGCTCGGCGCCGGGGAACAGCTTGGCGATCTTGTGGAGCTCATCAGCATTGTCAAAGGTCATCTGCTTGACACCAACCGACTTGACATAGCGGACATAGGAGTTGGTCTTGCAGGGTTGGGCATAGATGATGTGGTCTGGGCTGGTACCAAGGCCCAGGACCTGTTCAATCTCGCCCTTGGAGGCGCAATCAAAGCCCGTGCCGAGCGCAGCAAGAAGCTGGAGGACCCTGGGGTCAGGGTTACACTTGACGGCATAGAAGGGCTTGATGCGGGGCAGGTTCTTCTTCCAGCGGAGGTGCTGGCGGTAAACCTCACCAAGGTCTGCTACGAAGAAGGTATCTTCTTCACCGGGGTCGCAGAGCTCATGGTCAACGGCCCCCACGCGCTGGTGGAAGGCCTCACCGATCAATTGCTTCGGATCAACAGCAACATTGTTCTGAAGAGCGCCCAAATATTGGGGTTTCTTCTTCACAACATGATTATGGATGACATTTTGGACGTAATTGTCGAGGACAGCTGTTGCCATAACCATATCCCAAGAGTTTGCGGGGGGGATGTCTTCTGTGAAGGAAAAAGAAAAGTAGTTCGAAAGAGGTCCGAAGTTGTTTTCTAAGGAACGAGAATCTGTGCAGCTAAATAGGCAAGCGGTTTATTAGGGTGGTCGAAAGCGATAGCAGACTGTTCCCTCAGTGATCTGGCGAGGCCTCCTCGACGACTCTTCCTCAGCGAGAGGAAGAACCGCAGAACTCCTCCTATGCGGCAGCTGATGGGTGTCGTTTAACGACGGGGACGGTGGCTGGTGACGAGGCGGCACGTCGAAAAGCAAAAATCGTCGAGGTGCTTAGAGTGTCCAAGCGGCGGGTGGGGGGATGGTGTTGATGATGTGAGGTATCTTGCGAGCGCAGAAATCTTTGTCAATCACGGCCTGGGGAGCCGTGATGAGGGAGGTGAATGCCTTTGTAGAAACCAAAGGCACCAAGACGGTATCGAAGAGGTATGGAGGAAGCTCTAGAGTAGCGGGAAAAAAGAAGCTTGTTAGCTCAATAGCTCGCAACATAACAAAGCATAAGCTCAATTTATATCATTCAGCTGGTGGCAAGGCAGCCATCATGCGCAAGCAAAAGCAAGGGAAATCCGCAGTCGGCGAGCCTCGCACAAACGCGAGATGGGAGTCATCCTGTGCGTTGTGGCGGTGACATTCGCCTCGTCACGGGAAAATCCGTGCAAAGGAGGATGCGCCAATGAGGACACGGAGCTGAAAAGGAGCACCAGAAAGAAAAAATAAAAATGATCACATACCTAGAAATTGAGTCTAGAGCAACGAGAGCAGTGACGAAGCAGCGGGAACGTTGTTCGAGGTTAAGCGCACAAGTGCGAATAAAAAAAAGGAGGATGCGGTTGCAAAGTTGTGTTGGTGACGAGGGGTCGAGCTAGGTTTTATCCTGTTTTGTGCTTAACGAGAAAAAAAAATCAAAAATGGACGGCGAGTGCGGCATGTTGCGGTACGTACCTGCGTTGCAAGGAACCGGGAACGGCTGCCCACAATTTGGACAAATTTTTGCCTTTGGAGGGCATTTTAGTGGCAGCGGGGGGCGGGAGATGGAAAACTGGAGCGGTAGCTGCAAGGCCCAATGGGCGAATAAGAGGCTGGCCTTTTGACGCAAGAAGCTGCCGCAAGTTGGGTATCACGGAGTTAATATTCGAGGCTGCTGTAGGGAGAGGCACAGGATGGCATCTACTAATACTACTAGGTACCTAAGCAAACAAAGTGGCCTCTATTCATGTTCACATAGTATCCGATACCACTCTAGATTTACTAAACAGCATCAATCAACAAAGAGACTAGAAGCAGATGGAAGAGTCAGGTTCAAATTATCGATTCGAAGCCTTGTCCCCGATAGGTACAGCGTCACCCCCTGGCGGTAGCTGATCGCCTACAAGCTTCCCCCTGTCGATACACATCCACTACTGCTGCATGTTAGACTTTGCAGCGCATACCTCCAAAAGGGCAGTGATGCAACATGCATGAGTACTCAAGTACTCCTCCGTCATTTACAGCACAGTAACACAAGCTGTTATTATTTCATGCATGCTACAGTACCTAAAATTAAATCCCGCTGCCTTTGTATGTACGTACTTGTCAGAAGTTCTGTTGTGCCTTGGGCTGCCTCCCGAAAGTGGCTCTGCTGTTCTGTGCATCTACTAGTCCTGGTGTCCATCAGTCTCTCTCAACGCACATCCATCCGTCCACAAGCCCATAAGCTGAGCCTTTTTCTCTCTCTTTCTGGTGGTCTCCCTCTTTTTTACAGAATAACAAAATAAAACAATCCAGTAAAAATAAAAATACAAAAAGCCTCATCTTTTTCTTTTTCCCCTCTCACGCGACCCTTCTACAGATCCGGCGAAAGGAGGGCTTTTCTGTCATCGGAAGCCTCTCCCTCAGTCAGGCGTCATTGACAGCCGTTGACTGGCCGCACGAGCCTTTACGATGCCGTGCCGCCGCCACACCGCAGGAGTGGAAATAAAAAGGCACAGCATAAATGATAAAACATTGCCAACTGCTTGTGGTTAATTGGTTCGCTTTGTTGAACATCCCCGCTGAAGTGAGGTGGTTGATGCTTTTCATGCAAGGGAAACTCGCAGCTTCTGGTCACCGCTGGTTTGCTCTTGTTCTTGTGCTTTGCTCAAGCTGCTTGACATGTCTAGTCTAATAGCTCCAGGCACCATATGCAGGTTCACGTAATGCTATTCCCGGAATAGTAAATTGGTACTAATATCGGTATTTTGCCATGCAGAGCCAAGATCAGGATGCCTAGAGTTCCGAGACAAGTACACACTCTCCTACCTGCAGTTAGACGCCCGGTACTGTAACATCTCACTCACATCCGAGTAGCTCTCTCTCTCTCCTTTCTTCCAACCACCGTCGAGAGTCGTCCTAGTCTCAGTTCCTTAGTTTAGTTTCCTGGCCTTTTGCTATGTAACTCTAATTGTCTGCCCTTCTCCACTCTTCGAGGCCTGTTTCTCCTCAAGTCTTCCCCAGTTTATCAAGCCCTCGCTTCCCTCCTCGACCCAGTCTTATTACGTTCCGCAGTCCAAGTGCTATGACGGAAGCACACGAACGAGCTTAGAGGAGGGAGAAGAAGAAAAAAAACATCTCAGTCCCGGCAAGTTTGTATCACACAGCAAAGTACTCGACACAGCCTCCTTCGCTTACATCCAGTCTGCATTTCCAACCTCACCTGTCATTGTGTCAAAAACGAGGCTCCCCCTCATTCTAGCCTTGCCCGGCAGACATCTTACAAAAATGTGCTCAGCTCTTTAGTCCAGGAACCCAAAGCTCAGGGGCTCTGGCTCTGATAGAACGAACTCATCACGTCACTCCGCGTCCTGCTACTCTGACCCCCCTCTTTCAAAGCTCCAATGCTTGATGCTTGCGCACCTCAGCACCGGCCCGAAAGTAAGGTGGCAGACACAAGCTCGCGGGAGTGTGTGATATTGCGTGGTTTTGCTCTTGCGTTGCTCTGTGATCTCCATGCCATGGATGAATTGAGTCGGTCGACCCAGCTCGGCAGGAAGATGTATCGTATCTGAACGCGTCCATCCATGCTAACAAAAAAGCCTCAACCTGGAAAAATGAGCCCTCGAGAGGAGAAATCTTTCTATAACATAATGTACATCTTGTGTCGTAAATACATCCATATCATCACAACGTACCTAGCCATAACCCGTCCATTGACGCCCTTTTCCCATTGTGCCCGGAACCTCTAGTGTGCTGATGCATAGCCCCTTACTCTTCAGCGCCATTTACGTTCATCTCGTGGACGCTCCACGATCCATCCACCCAGCCCTGCTTTTCTCCTAGGAATGTTGTCCGCTCCTCTCCTCTCGCAATAGCGTCGACCAGGAACTTTTGCGCCACGTCCCTAACCTGCTCCTTTGTGACGTCTAATAGCTGCTCTCTCTTCTTCTGCTTCATCTCGTCCGTGATTCCGGACAAGAATCTTGCCATGCCCTCCTGGTTTACCGACTTCGGAGCGTCAACCCCCTGGAAGACTGAGATTTTGGCCTCTTCCAGGTCTCGATCGCTCCATTCCTTCTCCACAGCCCACCGTCCTGCATTGCGCATAATGCCCAATGTGTTTTGCGGGTTAGGATCACGGTAGGAGTAGAATCCAAACAGACCGTCCAAGGCCTTCGAATAAGCTCCACCGCCATAGGCACCGCCCTTCTCTCGAATCTCATGGTGAAGGTGCTTGTGCGTCAACAGCTGTGCAAGAATCTGCAGCGGCGCGCCTTCGGGCGAGGTGTAGGATGTTGTAGCGACGGAGAGGCCTCCGTAGTAGACTTGATATGGCAGAGGGAAGAAAGCCTTGCTGTCTCTGGGAAGGGGTGATGGGCTACTTTGTGCCAGCCCCGACACCTCTCGAGACAACGCCCCCGTAAAAGTCTTCAGGGAGTTCAGGTTCTCTTGCACATTCTCCGTGCCACATGTAAGAGCAGTGCGCATCTTACCGCTGGTCAGAGCAAAAGTCTGAATCTTCTTGAGTTTGCTAATGACATCTTCCAGCTGGTCGGATTCCGGCCTGCCGGTCAACGAGGTGACCAGTTTTACCTGTGACAAGCCGCCCACCTGCTGCCGTAGCCAAGCGCTGCGGGTCAGACTCGACTCGGCGTGGCCCATTGCAAACCGGTGTCCAGATGAAGCAATATCATTGACAACTCCATCGGCTGAAGCTTGTAGCAGCTGTCGAATGCGCAAGGAGGCCTCCGGGCTATCAAAGTCCGTCTCCTGGACCAACTTGCGTAGAAGGTCGTACATGACGGGTACGTTCCTATCGAGTGCCATGCCAGTGAAAATGATACCTTCGCTAGACTGAGTAAAGTCTGTCGGCGAGGGTGTGGAATGATAGCCAACAGAAACGCCGCCCGTCTTGAGCTTTATAAGATCTTCAAGCTGCTCCATCGTCATATCTTTGGTACCTAGACGCATGATGCTATCCGTGAAAAGAGGAATGAGTTCTCGGAGGTCATCCGGCAAATGCTCCAAGGTGTTGATGGCCCTGAAATAGGTGAGACCATTTGTGGGCGCCTCTCGCCATTGGATCGGAATATTGTCCGCAATTTCATCTCGCACAATCGTTGGCTCCGTTGATCTTGGAATGTCCTTGACATAGACGGTAGGTAGACAGCTCAGGTCTTCGGTATTAGTCTTGTTCTGCTCCACCAACAGATCCTGCTCTTGCTTCTCAAATTGCAGGCGAGCACTCTCCTCATCTCCGGCCTTGTTTACGGCATCTTGGATCTTGGAAGATAGTCGTGCTTGCTCCTCGGCAATCAGGTCGTCCCCAAAACTCGCTGATGGCGCCATCGTGAAAGTCAAGGTGTTGTCATTGAGCAGGTATTTGTCCATCAGGCCTTCCAGGTATCCGCCCTCTGCCATCTTGGCTTGGAAAGCAGCAATGGTGTCGTTCCAGGCCAAAGAGTCAAAGGGATCGCTGCCGTTGAACCACTTTGGCTTCAGTCTGTTGAGCATGGAATAGCCGAAATTGGATGTCTTATGCTTAAGGGAAAGCTCGAGCTGGTGAAGTGTGCCGTCAATCTTGCTCTGATCAAAGCCTTTGTCCCTCGCTTCCCGCAGAATCTCTTGAATCTTGCCCTTGACCTTGGGCACATCGGATTCCTGGACACCAGTAAGGCCAATCGAGAAGATGCCGCGTTTCGCATAGCTGTCATAGCCTGCGTTAGGGCTCCAGTCAGCGCCCATGCCGGCCTCTATTAAACCCCGATACAACGGCGACCCATAGCCGTCCATCAAGAGCGTAGAGAGCAATGAGACAGAGAACGACTCCACCACATCAGTTGTATCGCCGGTGATCCAAGATACCGAAGTTTTGTATTGTCGATCCGGGGCAACCAATGGATCCTGTGGACCCTGGAGAGTAACCTCCTTAGGACCGTTCAGCTCAATCGGTAGATGAATAACCTTGTCTTTGGCAATCTTCTCAAAGGCCTGGAGCCTGGCATCAACTTCTCGTAGATGATCCGCTAGAGGCATATCTCCGTAGGTAAACAGCTTCGCATTGCTTGGGTGATAGTTTTCCGCATGGAAATTCTTCAACTGCTCATACGTTAAGTCCGTAATCTTCTGAGGGTCGCCACCGGAATTATTGATATCGGGGAAGATATGATCGTGGAATCGAATGTAGTAAAGGTATCCCGCGTCCGACATCTGTCCTTTCATCTCGTTATACACAACCCCCTTGAAGACAAGCTTCTTGCCATCGGCGGTTTCAGCTGATGGATTCTCGGGCCCGATTCGCCAACCCTCCTGTTGGAAATCGGATTGTTTCAACAATGGGTGGAGTGTTGCATCGAGGTACACGGACATGAGGTTCTTAAAATCCTGCTCGTTGGTGGTTGCGAACGGATAAAAGGTATGGTCTGAAGCTGTCATGGCATTCATGAAATTGGACAAGGTACGAGGCAGCATCTTGAAGAAAGGGTCGCGAATAGGATATCTGGGACGCTGTCAGCCATTGTTTCTCGCTGGCTGCCAAAAGACATCCTTACTTGTCGCTGCCGCAGAGCGTGGTGTGCTCCAGGATGTGGGGGACACCGGTGTCATCGGGAGGATTCGTCTTGAAGCCGATGGAGAAGACATTGTTGGTATCGTCACGCGCAATGTGCAAGTAGTCGGCGCCGGTCTTGTCGTGCTGCAGTTGCAGTGCCGTCAGCTCCAGCTCCGGAACGTGCTTTGCTCGAACGAGAGTAAATCCATGGAGTTTGGAGCCAGGCTTCGGATACAAGGCGAGATCCGTCACGGTCTTGCGGGCCGTGTTGGCAGCGTTGCGCAACATGATGGAGGATTTCTATAGCGGAGGGAAAAGAAAGAAGGAAAAGATTCTAGTTATACATCGAAGCAGTAGTGTACAGGGGCCAAGGCGCAACCATGTAAGTAAAAGCAAAAACAACCACAGCTAAGACGAGATGATGATGCTGATGCGAGGTACTACTAGAGTAGAGTCATCTCTGATCTGCGGATCTCGTCGGTAGAAATTTCAAGGTCATAGGCGATTAGTCAGTTCTGCCAGTGATGTATTCGCCTTCGGTAAGGCCCCCAAGGCTTCCGGCCACACGGTTGCTGGTCCGCTAGCAACCCCACCATATTGGCTGCTGACCTAATCCATTGAGCACTAACAAATTACAACCAGCCGCATCATCGCACTATTAGAATTCTACGAATTACCATCCACCTGGTCACGCCTCCAATCTACACATGCTTTTCATCAAGGCTGGGGGCAAGTCCATGCACGTCAGGATCGCAACGACGGCTCATCACACCCGGTCCGGACCTCAATTCGCGATTCATAGGCATTTCGTAAGCATCAGCATCATTTATCGTCCAGTAGCCCGGCCAACAGCCCCAGCCGGCGTTCGATTTTGACGGCAATTCCGCTTGGGTTTCCGTCGAAGCCGTTGCCCACCACCGTCAGCAGGCTAGCCACAGTTTAGAACCCGATATCGATTGATTTTAGCGATATAAAGGAGCAGGGAGGAACCTGTCGCCGTACGAGCGCCCCGCGTGCCCACGGCTCTCTACCGATGTGATTTGGCCCTTGATGCGACTCGTACCCCGTCGAATCTCTCCACCTTGACGAAGCTCTCGAGCCATGCCGGCAACCCATGTGGAGGCAGCCCTGGCGAATGGCCACGATTCACATGTTCATTCATCACCCGTTGCGAACAAAAAAGCCAAGGGCAAGAGAGGAATGGATTCAACTGAAGCGTCGCGCCTGTTGCAGGCCCGTATATCGCAATTGGAGCAAGATGCCGCTGGAGAGAAAGACCAAGAGATGGAAATAGGTGCGTGCAAAATCTATTGCGATGGCAAGAATAATCATCCCGAGACCGCTTGGACCATCAAGGTCGTCTAAAACCCCCGAGGTGGATTAACGCTCATATACATAAAACAGAGAGAGAGGTCAAGCGCGCCAATCGAGATCTTCTGCAGCAAGTATCCAAGATGGACGACATGCAGAAGATTGAGCACCTCATGAAGCGCTCCAGCGAACTCCTAGCCGACATGCGACGTTTAGAAAGGGAAAATCAGAAGAACAAGAAACGCGGAGACGCCCTCCAGAAAGAGCGAGATGCCAGCCGTACGGAACTCAGCAAGACGGTGGGATTGAAGGAGAAGTTAGAAAAACTGTGTCGAGAACTGCAGAGGGACAATAACAAGATGAAGGTTAGCCTATCAAAATAAGTTTTCGAGTCTTGGGCGTAACGTGACGCACTGACACTGGGTCCCAGAATGAGAACAAAGAACTCCAGAGCACGCAGAAGCGGAATAACACGGCCTGGGACGAGAAATTCGCAAGCTTGTTGTCAAAATTAGAGGGGTACCAGGAGGAAAAAGATACCCCGAAGAAACAAGTGGTGGACATGGAAATGGACGAACTGTAAGCTTTCCCGCCCCGCTTCACATTTGGAGAGTTTTATCTAGCGTAGCCTGGCTTACTGACGAGGGACAACCAATACCAGGTTCCGGGTCCGGTTCAAATCATTCATCGAGCAGTATGAGCTACGCGAACTTCATTTCCATTCTCTTATGAGGACTAAGGAACTCGAGGTTCAGTATCATCTGTCCCGCCATGATAGGGAGAAGAAGAACGCCGAGGCCGAGTCAACCAAAGCGCGCCACTTGCAAGCCCAGGTCCATGCATTCACAAAGACAGAGACGGAGCTGAGGAATCAGCTCAATGTATACGTGGACAAATTTAAGCAGGTATATGATACAGCGTATACTGATCTACTAGGTTCTCAGCGCTGACGTTCCAATTATAGGTAGAAGACACGCTGAATAATAGCAACGACCTTTTTCTCTCATTTCGAAAAGAAATGGAGGACATGTCGAAAAAGGGCAAGCGGTTGGAGAAGGAGAATGAGGCACTGAAGAGACAAAAGGAAGCGACTACAGCCAACATTATCCACATGGCGGAAGAGCGGCAAGATTGGAAGAGGAAAATCGAGGCCGCGGATAAGAAGAACGAGAAGCTCATGAGCATCATCCAACAGATGCAGCAACAGGGGCGAAAAGTTCCACCCGCCGCAGCCAGTGCGGTCGAGGCGTGTTTCCCGGAGACTCGCGGGGGCGCAGAGGGCGAGGGTGAAGACAGCGAATACTCTGAGGAAGAGGGCGAAGAGGAAGGACTTAGTGAGTTCGACGATGATACCGAAGAGGAGCCTCAGCCAAACGAACAGGGTCCCCCCGTGCCGTATGGCCCGGAACGCCCACCTCAGCCAACTACGAATGGACATTAGGAAACAGCTATTCGGGTATTGACTACAGGCGCATCACCAGAGGACATCCGGAGGGAGTTTAAGCTCGGCAACGTGCCACCAGTTCAGCTGCTTCCGTATATACTGGAGCCATTGAAGAACGAGCCATGGCTTCCCGAGCTGCTAAATCTATGCCTAGAAAAGTTCCTCCCTCGCGGGGTGACGAGGCCAGACTTTGCCAATGTGCCACGAGATGAGCGTGGGCCGCTCTTTTTTGAGATTGTCAAACACCAAAGGGCTCTAGCTCAGAGGGCTCAAGTTCAAGCTCAAGAGACAACTACCTAAGCAGTGATGCTTTCTGTAGAACTATGGCCCCTATCTGGCCCCCAACGACTCTACGGCAGAGCGGGATAATATCCATCCAATGTATTTGTTTGTTTAACTGTGTACTAAGCTATATTCATCGGCATTATCAATTCTATCGCTTCTTTTCCAGCGAACCTCTTGCTTCCCCTTCCCAGCCTCATTACTGAGCCGTGTTCCATGTACCAACATGTATGCAATAGTGAAACAAATACAAGGCATGAGTTTGACCCAGGCTCTCTCATTGGGTCGCGTGCTCCTAGCTGTTCCTTGTGGCAGAGTAATACTTGGACACACGACTGAGTAAATAGAGAGGGTCTCTCGTAATTCATGTAGCAGTGCCCTAACAGAGCGCCGAGGTAGCGTGCGGAGTTATGATCAGGTACTGGGCAAGTACTGGCTGCTGCTCCGTGGGGAGAGCTGCTAAGGGCACTCGCAGCCACGGTACCTGCTAGGTACCCAGCACGTTGAGGTACCGGGGCACAACAATTAGTGGTGCCCTGGACTGCGCTAAAGTTGAAGCTGAAGTTGGATGGGACATGACGATCATATGATGATTCTATGTATATGACGGCATTGAATCATAAGTAAAATGGCAGCCAATGAGTAAAGTATCTTGAATTATAATTATGTGAATACCCAATTAAATACTTTCGAGCTCATACTGTATATTATAGTAAGTCCAGGTATCTATCTGTCTGCCTATAATATTCCTTTGCTGGCGAAAAAAAATTAAATAACCTCCCTTGACGCAGGCTTACCGGGTAGCTTCCGAGCCGTCGTGGAATGCATTAGCTCAGCAAACGCGCATTGCAACGGGTACCTGACACCCTGGCCTTCCCCAGACATTACGTTGATGAAGGATTCGTCCATCTTCACACTACAAAAAAAGGTCCAGCTGTTGATGTCCTGACTGACATCGAAATACAGCCATCATGGACTTTCTACAGGTATGTCTGAACAACTCCATTGGCCTCAATTGCCGCATCTCTTAGCTATATTCACTTGTGTTCTATTTTCCATGTCCCACATTGTATAAACACTTGGAGCTAATCATGGGCATCTCGTGCTTCCCCCACCGCAGCGCCTGTCGCAATTCCTCGATCGCCCGCTGTTCCCATGGAAGAGGCTCATCCTGGGCTTCTCCGTCGGCCAGTACGTCTTCGAATCTCTGCTCAACTACCGCCAATACCGTATCCTCCAGCTGCCCAAACCCCCCGCCGTCCTCGCCAAAGAAGTCAACCAGGAAACCTTTGACAAGTCGCAAGCCTATGGCCGTGCCAAAGCCCAATTCTCCGTCGTCAGCGGCCTCTGGGGCCAGATTGTCAACTTCGCCTTTGTCCATTTCGATGTAATGCCCAAGCTGTGGTCCTGGACCGGCGACCTGCTGCTCAAGTATGCGCCGGCGCGCTTCACTGGTGAAATCTCGCACTCGATTGTCTTTGTCTTTACGTTTATGCTCCTGTCGCAGGCGCTGAGCATGCCTACCCGCGTGTACAGCACCTTTGTCCTGGAAGAGAAATTCGGCTTCAATAAGCAGACGCCTGGCCTGTTCATCACTGACCTCGTCAAGACGAACCTGCTCACTGCTGTCCTCATGCCCCCCGTCATTGCTGGTTTCCTCAAGATCATCCAGAAGACTGGCTCGCAGTTCGTCTTCTACACTTGGGTCTTTACTGCCAGCTTGCAGCTTCTGATGACTACTCTGTACCCTACCTTCATCCAGCCCCTGTTCAACAAGCTCTCTCCCCTCGAGGACGGCGAGCTCAAGACAAAGGTCAATGAATTAGCCGCAAAGTTCAAGTTCCCCCTGCACGAGCTGTATGTCATCGATGGTAGCAAGCGCAGCGCTCACTCCAACGCATTCTTTTACGGCCTCCCATGGAAGAAGCACATTGTCATCTACGATACTCTCTTGGAAAAGTCCGAGCCGGAAGAGGTTCTCGCTATTCTGGCTCATGAGCTCGGCCACTGGAAGCTCGGCCACACCACGAGCCTCTTTGGAATTTCTCAGGTACGAGTGCTTCAACTTGCTTCATAATCTTCCCGAATAGCATCGCTAACATAGCAGCCGCTAGGCCCATCTCCTCTACGTCTTTAGCCTCTTCTCTGTCTTCATCAACAACCGCTCCCTGTATTCTTCTTTTGGCTTCCACAACGAGCACCCCATCATCATCGGCTTCCTCCTCTTCTCCGATGCCCTCTCGCCCATGGACACCGTCATCCAGTTCCTCCTGCACATTGTCTCCCGCACCTTTGAGTTCCAGGCTGACAAGTTCGCCAACGACCTGGGTATGCGCACTGAGCTGGCCACATCGCTCATCAAGCTGCACATTCAGAATCTCAGCTCCATGGACGCTGACTGGATGTACGCGAGCTATCACTTCTCCCACCCTCATCTCTCGGAGCGCCTCAAGGCCCTGGATTGGGAGGGCGAACAGGCTGTTAAGAAGGAGGACGAGGGTGTCGTCAAAGCCAGTGGCCGCGACGAGTTGTAAAACATTATAGAAAATGACGGAATATGTGCTAAAGTAGATATTCACAATGAACAATACAGCACACTCAATCTTGGTAAAATCCGTGTCATCGTTCTCACGAATGTGTCTTCTTACTATCCTGTCAAATGATTTAGTTGCCTATGTTGTCCTATACAAACCTATCCTCTAGACATTGCGTCCATCTAAATCAGATATCTAGTCATCATCCTCATCGTCATCCTCTTCGCTCCCCTCTTCATCGTCAAATTCATCATCATCTTCCTCGTCGTCATCCTCATCCTCATCATCGTCTTCGTCCTCACCAGCACCCAAACCATAGTCATCGTGGAAGTGGCTTAGCTCATGAGTCTGAACCTTGTAGCCCATTCCCTTGAATGCAGTCTCAATGCCCTAAGCAGATAATGGTCAGCATGCTTCATACATAAAATAAGTCAGAACCTGATGTGAATTGAATAATACCTCTTGCATAAGTTTGGCGCACGTAATCACTACGTTGCTCGTACCCGGCGCAAAGCAGGGCATGATGAAATCCTTGAGCGCTTGGCGAATCTCATCCTCAGTCACTTCTCTCACACGCTTCAGGATAACCTTGCTCCAATCCTTGGGCAGCTCCTTGAAAACGCTCTGGACGAAATTCTGCTGGGCAGCACTAGGCATAGTGGACTGCTCATCTGCGAAGCCCACCACAATTTGGCTGATGGTACCTTCGAGGAGGTGCTTGTCAATTGGCACGTCGCCGTTGGCAATCTTCTGAATAGCATCCCGTGAAGCAATGATGGCCTTGGACGCATCTGGAGAGCGGTACACCTTAAAGGATATGACTCCGCTCTCAACATTGCGCGTGAAGAAGGTTCCATAGGCGTAACCGGCACCACGAACGGCATTCCACAGCGGTCCCTCTACCGTCTCGAGGTATCCTACTGCTACCATAATGGCAGGCAGCTTGGGATCTGCAAAGGAAGAGAGGCCAGGGGCAGTGCTGACGGAGAAAGAGCTGTCCAGAGCTGTCATGGGGATGATGGTAGCACCCACAGAACCGGGGGCTTTTCCTTCGGCGTTCAAAAGACTCGATGGCTTTGGAATAGGAGCCATGGATCCATTCTGCGACTTCAGCGCGGTTGAGAGCGCATCCCAGGTGGCGATGGGGTTGGGGAGCTTTTGTAAGTCTGCCGTGACAAGGACTCTCATGTTCTCAAATGTGAAAAGAGAGTTGCGAATTTCATTGAACCACTCCACAACCTGATCAGGATTCTTCTTCAAGAGCTTCTTGAGACGCTTGAGATAGACTGCCTTGACAACAACACGTCTGGCAACGGTAAGAGTAGACTTTTCCATGTGAATAGCTGTGTCCACCTCAGCGGCCATGCTGCGCCCGTCACGTTTCGACTCTGGGATGTCGGCCAAGGCCTTCATAACAGCAGCCTTGATCCGGACAGGGTCAAAGACGGAATCGAACATCATGGTACGAAGCCAGTTCACGGCTGCATCATACTTGTCGGGCTCTGCCTGGAATTGAATCATGTATCCTTCTGTGTCACCAAGCTGCCGGGAGCTTCCAATGTCGTAGCCAACGCTGTCTCTCTCCAGCTCCATGACGACCTGCTCAAAGTTGATCTGCTGCCCATCTCGCACGATATGTGTGTTGAAGAAATTATCGCTGAAAATTGCCATGAGTGGCTTGAGGTGAACAGGGACTTGGGCTGTGCCAACGTGAAGAGTGATGTGGACAAAGTTGGTGGGTACATCCTCGAACTGAATGAAAAGCGGTAGCTTGCCATCCGAAGCAGCATTGATGAGCTCTTGCGCACGACCGGGACCCAGGCCAACAGACTTAGCATTACCAGAGCGAGCAGTATCAGATTCTATGAAGTGAATCGACTCTGTGCCAGGAACAGCCCAGCGATCAATAACTTCGGGTGGGATTGGCGCATCATTTTTGCTTTTGGCCTCTTCGAGTCTTTTTGCGAGCTTTTGCAGTCCATCGGCTCCAAGTTCCTCTTTGCGCTTGGTGATGCGAGCTTCATGATCGCTCTTGATCTTGGTGGCCAATTCCAAAGATGGCTTGCCCAATATGGAGATGTGGTGAGCATCAGACATCCACTCCTTCATGAAAGCTCGCCACTCCTCATCCGACCATTTTTCAAGAACATCATACTCTGCCAACGTTTCCAGATCTTTGAGCGTTGAACCATCACGCTTTCCAAAGAGATAGTCGGTTATGATGTTAGTGGAGTAGAAAGATTCCGATGTCTCGGCATGATACTTGACCTGTCGCTTCTCTCTTCGGATGCATTCTCTCATGTACTCCATATCCAAAGGCTTTGACACAACATCCCTCAAGACTTCAAACAGACGGTTCTCCACAAAGGCCAGCTTTTCCGTTGCCACACCAGTAGGCTGCAACCAAATGAGCGAGTTCGGTCTTGATTCCCACCAGTATGATACAGAGCTTGCAAGTTCCTCCCTCTCAACAAGCGTGTTTTCCAACACAGAGACAGATGAGCCACAAAGATATGTAAGAAGAATGTTGAGAGCTGATGTAGCAAGGACATCGGTACAATGAGGACCGAAAAAGCCAATGAGAATTTCACCAACAGACTCGTCCTCCTCTGGGAACTCTGCCGTCGTGACAATGCTCTCCTTGAGGACAGGTGGCTGAGCTGAGTCTGTCCAAGGCCTCTTGAATGGAGTATCAAGAGCAGGAATATCATCTTTGATACTTTCTTCAAAGGTATCTAGAATTTCCAGAAGATTCTCGTGATCCGCTTCGCCAACAATGACTACGCACAAGTTGCGCGGCTGGTACATGTCTCGGTGGAATTGACGAATGCGCTCGGGTGTGAGAACTCGCAGGGCTTCTGTCATGCCGCCTGTTTCGTACCGGAAACCGACGTTTTCTGGGTATAAAAGCCGGCGGGCTTTCAGATCCATGACTTCGGTGCTGCGATTCTCAACAGCCTGCATTTCCGAGTATACAACACCTGCATCATTACCCTCTCCATCGATGTGCCAAACCTCGGTGACAATACCATCATCGGTAATCGTAGGTAGAATCACATGCTCCAAATAGACGGGGAGGATCTGAGCGAAGCCATCCCAACCAGCTGTCTCAAGGGTGTAGGCTGTGTGATCAGTGGCAGTCCAGGCATTGGTGCTAGAATATGCGCGGGAAGATAGCTTGTCCAGAAGACCCTTCCACTGATAATTCTTGGAGCCCATGAAGATTAGATGCTCAAGGGTATGAGGGGCTCCGGAATCGTCGAAAATTTCAGTGGCGAGGGTGAAGTAGCCATTGATCTTTGGTCCCTTGCGATCTGCCACAACGACCTGCATGCCACTCCGTTCGGAGACATATTGAGTGATTGTGCAGGGTGCGTAATCGGTCTTGAAGGTTTGAACCTTGCGGAAACTGGGCTTTAGTTTTTGTGAAGGCATCCTGAAGTCTTTCGAGAAAGGGCGCCCCTTCCAGCCAGACCTAAGCAGCAGTCAGTCAGTCAGTACAGCTGAGAAAAAAGTGGCTGGACACTTGATAAAGCTTTGATAAAGTAGCAAGATGGTGTAAAACCCGTGAGTAAGAAGAGATAATAATGAGACAGCCAGAATCTAGTCACTTGTTACTAGATTGGTGTGCTGGAGAGGAAGCACATTGGAGGAATTTGGATTCATTTTTTGAGGAGGGGGGCAAGGTAAGCGAACGGCTTGTCCGCATGGGCTACTTAGAGAGGAGTATAGAGAGGACCAACCTCAGCAGGCAGCCTTCCAGGAATTCATGGGCAGATTGGCCATGATTGCTGATGAATAGGTAGTACAAACCAGCACTTAAGATGGCGACAATGAGCGGTAGGATCTTGTTTGCAAGCCTGGCTGACAGCATCTAACCGAATCTTGCTGCAATCTTGCGTAGAGGCTGAATGGTGACTCCCAACTCAGGTGTTTGACAAAGGGGGGATAACAAAAGATAGAGAAAGCAGGCTGTCAAGGTGTTGGGGGTATTTTGAGAGGGGACAGGGGGTAGAGGGGCAGAAGAGCTTGGGGAATGTTTTCAGCAACCAAGAACTCACCAAACACAAACACAACGACGCCTGAGTATCGACAAACAGAGCAAACTGCGCTCTGCCTGGTGAGAATAGAATTGTTTGAACAGCGTTTGTTAAGCTGCTTGTTCAATCTACCCCGCTGGCAAGCCAACAGGAGGTGAGAAGAGAAGAAGAAGAGAAAGGAGAAAGAAAAGAGGCCTTCCCTCTGCTTATCCAAGAGGAGGGGGGGTTGCTTATGGAATGTCTCTTGCCTGAAGAGACAAGACCGAAGACGGAAGGCTGACGGCAATGGGATTTAAATGCTCGATCCCTGTCTAGTGGTGGCCGATGCAAAAGAACAATACTAAGGTAAACTGGGAGGGATTGGATGGCAATGTACGTACCGGATGGTTTGTTCCATTCATGCATTCACAGCGGTTGGTGGGGTAGAAGAGCATGTGAAGTAACACGCCGAGCGCTGCGCCACACAGTGAGGGGTTTAACCGCCGTTAGGCGCGTTGCCCGACCCAAACAGGGATAGGCGCCAAAGGCCCAGCCTCAGCCTGTGTGGCGCACCACATGCCAGCTGAGCTGCAGTGAGGCCAAGGTACGTACCGCGGCCAGGCCAATCAAGGTGCCAGGCCTGGAGAGCTCAAATGACAGCAACACCGAAAGACAAGATCACGGCCTTCTGATTTGCGCAAACCGACGCGCCCTCACCACCATCGCACGAATGCCATGTCCTGCGATGCCAGCGGATCCTTTGCTTACCATTGATAGGATTTTCTGAGCCTTGTCCCAACCTTTCCTTGACCGGGCATACCAGAACGGCTGCTATCAGAGGCCGCCAAAGGCAACCAGCATGGCAACCACAACGGAGCCTCAACAGCTTAGCAATGCCATCCTATCGTTTGCCTTGGAAGGGAGCTTCCCTGACGACATTTCCGCACTGCCATCCGTCTCAGAAACTGATTTGGATCCTACAATCAGAGCTCTGGGCGAGGCCAAGGTGGCTATCGAGGTACACGAGTCATCCCGAGATGTTGCCTCTACAAGGCTGCATGTGTTAACACTACCACCATCTTAGGCTGAAATTCATACCATAAACGAAGAGACAAAAGACGACATCAGCTCGTGGGTTCAAAACTCAAAGGTTCTGCAGGAGGACATTATCCGATCCAAGACCATTGCCAATGACATCATCCGTCAATCCGAGGCCCCGGACGTGACTGGTGAAGCCATCCTAGATGCGGAAGAAAAAGCCGAATTCCTCAATCGAGAGGTTCAATACAGCCAGCAGATGCACATCGTCCTAAGGAAGATCCAACATGTCAATCAAATCCTCATCGAAGTCGAGCAGGCAAGCAGAGAAAGGCGTGTTCTCGATTCCCTAAGACTACTTGAGAGTGCGTTTTCCTGTTTATTCATTACTTACCTTGGCTGACTTTGATAAAGAATCATGGACGGCGCTCGACGAAGTGGGTGTCAGCAAGACTACCCGAGTAATGAAGCTCCTGGACCTGAGGGCATTTGAGCTAAAGTCCGATATACACCAAGTATTCGACCACGTCTGGAAAACCCTGATACAAGTTGATGCAGATTTGGGAAGAGTTGCAATCTACAATACACGGCAAGATGAGAAAATGGTCCTGGAAGATGCTGTGATTGGCTTGAAGGCTTACAAGGAAGTTGACGAGAGGATGGAGCAGCTGTGGCATAATTTGGATGCTGCAGTGGTATCACCACGCATGGATGCCACGAGATCAAACACCCCAGGGATCAAAGTGGAAGGAGATGTGCTTGAGCTTGCCGGCTCTGCTGACGGCTCAGCGGAAGCCCTACTATCAGACCTCGAACAGATTCTGACATTTGTCGCTCACAAATTACCAGCCGATCTGTTGCTACCACTGACTAATGTCATGATGGGCGATATTATGTCCAAACTTATTAGGGAGTGGCTCAATCCTGCTGTTCCCACAGGCCTCAAAGACCTGGATAGATTTCAAGTCCTTGTTTCAAAAACGAAAACATTTTGTGAAGCGCTGCAACACGGTGGATACACTGGTCTTGAGCAAATACAAGACTGGGCCAGCAAGGCGCCCACAATATGGCTGGAGAAGAGCAGAGAGACGGCACTCGATAGCGTGCGAATCAACCTCACAAGCGGGATCGGGCAGTCAAAACGAGTAGAAAAGATTGAGAGGCAAATGGTTTCCATAGCTGAGGGCAACGAACTCTCTAGAACTGGCGCAGGAGCCGTTGCAGACACGAATGACTGGGGCGAAGCCTGGGGAGAGGCATGGGATGATGACAAGGCAGGGGATGAGGATGCGATGGATATTGACCAAAAGGAAAGCCACGGCAAAGACAACGACGATGATGCTGCGAATGCCTGGGGATGGGATGATAATGATGAAGCAAACAACAAGGATGCAACCGATGAACCAAAGGAAAAGCCAGGACCGAAAGAGGATGATGGTGCTGATGCCTGGGGCTGGGGAGATAACGACGATGCAAATGATACTACGAACCAGACGGAAGAAGCAAAAGACGCCACTGGAGCACCGGATGAAGATGATGGTGCCGATGCCTGGGGTTGGGGCGATGATGGTGACGCCCCTGAACCAGCAGCCAATGCTGTCCCTGCTCTGGCTCCCAAGAGTGCTCTGGCTCCCAAGACAAAACCGAGCAAAGCCAAAGAAGAGACAAGAGAGTTGGTCTTTAAAGAGACGTACAGCATCTCATCGATGCCTGAGCCTGTTCTCGAACTGATATTCTCCATTCTTGAAGACGGAGCAGCGTTGACAAAGGACGGAGACGAATACAGTCTGCTAACCGCAACAGCACCTGGCCTCTTCAGCTTGCCTACATTTGTCTTGGCACTGTTCCGAGCCATTTCACCTCAATACTACTCTTCTGACGCTGGAGGCAACATGTAAGTTTGGCAGCCCAATAAGTCCCAGGCTTGAACTCACACTAATATGTGACCGTAGGTTTCTATACAATGACGCCATGTACTTGTCAGAGAAGCTATCTGACTTTTCATTGGCTTGGAAACAACGTGAGGACCTGACACCTCGTGCGCGAAGCATGCTCCGCATCGACAATGATGTCAGGACGCTGAAAAGCTTTGCTAACCGCAGTTACTCTAATGAAATGAGTCTTCAAAAGACAATCCTGCAGGACCTCCTTGGGGGTTCACAGAGTCTAGTGCAGCAAGACGATAAGGAGTCGTCTATCGAGGCCGGAGCTGCGCGGATTCGAAGTGTTGCCGCGACATGGGATCCCATCCTGAGGAGATCTGTTTGGTCGCAGGCAGTTGGATCTCTTGCAGACTCGCTTGCTTCACGGCTTATTTCAGATGTGTTGGAGATGTCGTCCATAGGCCAGGACGAGGCCTACAGCATTGCCCAGCTTATCGCTTTGGCAACAGAACTTGATGATCTGTTCATGCCTAGCAAACTATCTGGTACAGCACCGGCACCGGACGAAATGCCTACAACGGCTCAGTATGCGCCTAGCTGGTTGCGCCTCAAGTACCTTGGCGAGGTTCTACAGAGCAATCTCAACGAAGTCAAGTTTCTGTGGTGTGATAGCGAGCTGAGTCTATATTTTACGGTGGACGAGGTGATTGATCTGATACATGCCAGCTTTGAAGACAATGCAAGAACAAGGGATACGATTAGAGAGATTAAAGCTAAGGAACCGCTGGCCAGGTGACAAGAGGGCCCTTTTTGAGAGATCATACATGAATGAAATACGATGATGAAATTGTTGTCTACATGGTGCTCTGGGTGATATGGATGTTCTGGACTCTTCCCGTGGCGTTATTACATTGTTAATCGTACCCTCCGATTCTCGTGATGGCTTCTTGAGTCTCTTGCCATCACGATGGAAGCAACGCACAGCATGGGCGGATGGTTTAGTGGTATAATTTTCCCTTAGCATCAAGCAACCTTCGAGTTGCTTAGCCGCATGGGAAAGGTCCGGGGTTCGATTCCCCGTTCGTCCAGCGTTTCTTTTTTTGGTGGATTTTTCCTTTCCAACTAAAGTTGTTAGTTAGTTAGGATACAACATGTTTTATCCACTTGATTGTTCTCACAATTGCTGATGAGAACTTCTAGATGCTTTGTTTCTGTTTCCACATACATACACCCCCTTTTTTTCTTATCAACTCATTTTCATTTAGCATATTTCTTCTTTCGGTCTTTGTGGCGTTTTTCATCAATTTTCTTTTCTTTTTTCTCCCGTAAGATCGGTACAGCTCAACCCGAAAAATTTCGCCAACAAGGGTATTTATTATATTAATAGTCTAGAACTATTCTAGATAGATCGGAACGTCAGCCTGGCAAGGCAAGAAAAAAAAGAAAAAAGAAAAAAAACATGTACCGATGGCAACATCCGTTGGTTCGCATGCAGGTTAATTTAAATCGCAATTTCCATCGTTCGATAGTTTCTGCCTTTTCATGACTCGTTCCTGCAGAGGCGAAGGATGTGTGGAAACGGTAGAAGAACTGTTTATTTTCTTTCCTTCTCTCTTTTAATTTATTTCGACTTGTTCTACTTGTTTCCATCTGGTAGTCTATACTGCAGAGTAACCTACCTAATAGGTGGTGGTAGTTCGAGTTTGGGGGGCGTATAATTGTTTAGTTGACTTTTCAATCTGCAATCTGGAATCGTATCCAACCTGAGCATCTGTCTACGGAGTACATACAACTCTTTCACTATTCTGATTCCAAAAATAACAAATCAAAAATTTAATTAAATAATGTCGACTAGTATGTACCATTTAGTATTAGGCATCTCATGCAATTTCCTGCAAGGCAAAAAACAAGGCGAACCAAGTCATCACGGAGTATTAGCAAAGCAAACTTGTCCGATGGCTCACCGCTCCCAGAATTATACTTACTGCCCCCCCTTCCGCCCAAACAAGTAAACCGCCTACATAAAAAATGCAACTCCATGCATCCGTTCATCGCCACCGCACTCCCGTCTTCACAAGGGTTCCAAAAGAAGAATAAAGAAGAAATTAAAAATAAGAAAACATCTTCCATCTCTCTCCCCTCGCATCCGGCACAGGCAAAAGCCCCTGACTCATATCGGCCTTCTCGCTCACGCCTGCTCCGAGTCATTCGGCCATATGCTGGGACCGTCAGCTCAGCTGCTGCTGTTTATCTCCTCTCCCCCATGTTCGCAGGCATAAACACTCCCCCCTTGCCGATAATCTGCATCCGCCACGTCCGTGACTAGATACGAAAGGAATGGGCTACTAATGAGCTGTACCGTCGATAGAGACCAAAAAGGACCCATGTTGATCATCGTGATCTTCCTGCCCGCGGACGGATTCGACGGAGCGCAGTGGCACTAACACCAACTTTTTGCTCCAAAAAAGGGAGCCGAGACAACAAATAACAACACCAACAATCTCCCCGGTCTCCTGCTCGTGCAGTAGCGCATAGTCCATCAGCCTTGCAACGACACGTCAGCCTTCCAGCTGCCGCTTCATGGATCAATTAGTACTAGCACTACCCAAGAGAAGCAAAAGGGCAAAAAAGCCAAAACTCCTACGGGAATCCTCCGGACGAGTTCCCTTTAGTCCAAGTTGAGAACACCTCGTTCGGGGGCTAATTAGGCACCATAAGCAGCTTGTCTCAGGAGTAATACATCCGGGCCCCGGATTGCTATTTTTACTGGTACGGCTGATCCTCTGCCTAATATATGAAGGTCTTGGCTGATGCGTTGGGACATGAGATGTGAGCATCTCCAGCCTTACTATGACCTATCACGAGCATATCCACCGCTCTTCTCAGCCAGCATCTGGACGAGAACAGGTAAAACTAGCCTCGCTTGAGTTTAGTTTGCGCTCACCTCGCTCAAACCATACAGCCCTTGCCTTTTATAGCATGTTTCTGATCTACTTTCGAGATTGCTGGTTCCTGGTGGCAGACGGGATAAGCCGCCGACGGGCTATGCCAAAACTTACCTCGTATCCCCAACAACCCGCGATTCATCCAAGCTGAGATGGCAGAGTTGGAGGCCTAGCCAGGCACAGCACACAAGTCCTGCTTGCCGGGGACCCAGGAAACAGGTCAGGGGTTTGCTGGGTACGCATGGAGGGCATGCCATTTCCCCAGATTTTCAACCTTCCGGCCCCCTAGGGAAGCCCACAAATTGGGCTGGGGCTGGGGGGAACGCGGCACTGCTTTTTGCTTTGCGCCCGTGTCTGCTTTGGAGTCATTCTGCGTACACGAGCGCGCGCGCATTAGGCAATAGTCCGTCTTAATGCACACGCCTCCCCCGTCTCAACCGTATCATGTAGAGCTACCAAGTACTTGGTTGTAGCTCATGCCATTTACTTGTACAGCCCACCACCATCATACAGCCAGCAGCACCCTTGCCGGCCGGGCTGGAAAGGAGGAGGATAGGTTGAACAACGGAAGGGGGGAGGGAGGGGGGGGGTCGAGAAGTTTGAGCCGTGGGATCAGCAGGGACTCGGGACCCGAGCTATTGGAAAAGTAGTCAGCGACCAGGGGGAGAGGACCAACCTTCGATGATGTTTATCCATGCCTGGATCAGAATAGTGAGGCTGCCGAAGCTGCCGCAGCCCCAACACGAGAGGCTTGCCCTGCATGATCACTACTGCCGGAGAGGGCCTTTATCATTAGTGGGCTAGGGGAATGTCTCTCCTTTCGGTCAATTATGTATGATCCAACCCAGCCTCGATCGTGATCCAACCAGAAAGCCGGATCCCATCGATGCCCGCAGCGCCATCAGCAGATTATGGCTCCTCCTGGCATGACGTTCCATACTTAGAAGCAGTAGGAGTTGGCAGGACGCACGGGATAGTACTCCGTAAATACTTTGGAAACTCTGTCCGTGTTTCAACCACCGAGTGGGGTCGGCCGTCAACTTTTCCCCTCTGTGGCACACGGGACGGGACGAGACGAGGCCACTAAGTACGGAGTGGTACTTAGTTGGAGACGAAGCTACCAAGCAACAGTGCGACTGCGACCACCACCTTGGTATTTTGCATCTCACACAAAGTAGTATTCGTAGCCAGAATCATCAGATTTCAGAGGCACTGATGGCCAGCTCGGAGCCAGCTCCGGCCAAGGTGACACCGCAGGTATTCGTACTCGTACGGTGCTCCGTATCCTTACATGACAGCGTTTGCGTCGTACTCATCGCATACAGCCGCAGTTTGTGCATTGCATGGGCAGTTTGGAATCGGACCATCTTTTGCAGGCTCAGACAAGTGCTCCTGTGTGCGACAGCTCATGTTGCGGGCGCTCTGCTCCTGATCCAGCGTTGCTGGAAGCACCGGATTCCGCTTCCTTTCTTTCTGTTCTTTTCTAAGCACGTTTTGCTCATTCATACTGCACATCGCATGTAGAGGGAACGGTCACGCTGTCGATCGCTGCCAATGCTCACCTAATCATTCGACATCCCATCCTGGAGGACCGGTACAGACGAGTAAACAGGCAGTATCAGCAGGGCGATGGGGTATTTCTATCAGCTCTCGTCTGCTTGTATCGCAAACGACTTGCTGTAGACATTGCTGTAGACATACGCGTAAGCATCGGCACGTCAGCTCTCGTCTGCATCGCACGGCCGACGCATGCACATGCAGTCAGATTGCGAAGCAATCCGTTCACGCCGTGTTTGTGTGTTGGTAGGCCTGATGGACGCTTCGACCGCCTTTCACCACCCAGCGGCAGATTTCTGACAACTCAGCTGTCCCGCCGACAGCCGTAACCATCAAAGGGCTCTGTGGAGACTGAGATCAGCGTCGCTACTCGTACGCGAGCCGCTCCTGGGACCCGCAACTCTCTTCGGTGAAGCGTTTCCGCAGCCGCATGACGCCTTGCGCAGCGGCATGTGCCCGTTGGCAGCGGGCAACTCAATGGATGAACCCTGAAACCGGCCAAGAGGAAGCCTGCAGCTCCCTCTACAGTTACAGCATCGCTTAACCCCGTGCAGCAACCCGCTCTGCGTGCTGGCAGGAGGTGGCAGCCCATTCTAGGCATCGTTTGCGTCATTGTCCGTGCTGAGTTCCGTGTTGGCATAGCCTGTGTTTGAACGGACTCATTGTACTCCGTATATGTCTTGATACTCCGCGCTTATCTAGCACAGAGACCCTTGTTGTGTACACAGATAGGCCCTTCTGCCGCTCGGTATGCAGACAGGGTGACAAAAAGAGTACCTCGGTAGCCATGTTAGCTCAGTGTTCGCCTCGTTATCAACCAGGCCGGCAAAAAGGGACAAGGTACCCCCCTCTCCCCTGGAAATACAGCATGAGTCGTCAGGAAGCCAGTTGCGGTCGCCCAGCAGCACATTTCAATGACCTGAATTGGCTCTGCATCCCGCAAGCGGGCAGTAGCTGCAGACTTAGTCCAGTCATGACCCTACGTAGCATTGCTGAAGGGGAGTGAGAAATGACGAGTCGCTGCTTGTGAGTAAAAAACGTGGTGGCGGAGACGGGGCCATTGACGAAGAGATGGCTCCAACGAAGCAGAAGGACCGTGCCGTGGTCGACACCTTTCAGCCGCCCATCCCAATAGTAGTACTTGGGTTGTAGTTTTGGCGCCGTTCGCCACTATCGATGCCCAAAGTGCGTCCGCGGGCCTTGGTGCCTCTTGGGACGTACATACAGGAGCGATCCTTCAGCTCTCGGTTTGCTGCGCCGTGATCATGGTTCGGCACGACTTGCCCTTTGGGAACCGGCGTGCAGCAGCTGGTATGTACGATGCACCGCACTGCAACGCACCGCACTGCATCGAACCCGCGTCACGTACAAATGTGAGTACGAGTACGTAGGAAAGACCCCGTTCTGCACTGTGACGCCGTATCTGGTCATTCGAAGGCGTCCGCGGCTACAGACGGGGGTTCCAGCGCGTACAAGCACAAGCACAAGCACAAACAAGAAGCATCAGTGTATAGATGGCGTGGGTCTTTTCCAGCGGTAGCCCATTCGTCGCGGTGACCGTGACTCTGAAAGACATGCCGCCCTCACCGAAACCCCTGTCTGCTCCAGCAGCATGGGCAGGCAGCCAAGCACAAGGCTGAGAGGCGATACGTCTCGTACATGTATTTTTCTTTGCCAAAGTACCTGCACGTATTAGGTCTTTGAATCCACAAGAAAGGGTCCGCTGGGTCGAGAATCGCGGACGAACCGCTGTGATCCAGATGCCGTGTTTCGCCGATTGCTGAGGGGTAGAGTTTGTAGCCAATGTCCTCATTCCCAACTCCCTTTGCAGCTGCAAACGATATCAGACAATTTCCTCCAGTACTTCGTCCGGAGTGCCCGTAGGTCCAATAAGAAGCAGCACAACCCGTTTCGTGGATGAACTGCCCCGTCAACATGGACCAAGATGCCTGGCGATTGCCGGGAGACGAGGGCCCCGTATTCCCAGCTTGCATCGCCAGGGTCTCTCTCCCCTGCTGGGCGGTACAGTAGCTGGTGTTGAGGGAGAATCGGTGTGCTCCTATCAGCATTCTAGGGGTACAAGGTACAAAGAAGGGCATCGAGGCCATGGCACCAGTAAAACTCGATACAAGCAGGTGTCAAAGCCCAGACTCTCCAGGGTCTCAAACATTGCCTCGTTTCAAAGCGCTAGTCTTCTTCATTATGCCAGCTGAGTCGTTTTGTAATCGCTGTGCGACCCCCGTGAGGACCAGGTCGCGTGATAAGTGTTGATGGTGCCATAGGTGGCATTCCATTATTTGAAATTTCCGATTATTCTGTGCTCCCTGGGCAGCTGCATTCATCGTAGCAGTCCCCTTCTCCTCGCCATCGTCTCCCCCTTCGTCTCCTGTGTTGCTGTAAGACATACCAGTAGCGTTCTGCACGGAGTGCTCCGCCAGAGAATAATAGGCTTGCGTGATGAACAACAGCTGCCAAATGAAAGAGTCCTCATGCATGCAACAAGCCAGCCAGCCAGCCACGGAGCGCTCTTGCAGCAGCAAAGGGCAGCCGCTTGCAGGTCAGCCTCACACTCAGACACAGTCCACGGCCTGGAAATGGAGGGTATGACGCGCCAATAGCATCATGTACTCGTATAATAGGAAGCTGTTGCTGCTGCCGCTGCTGCTTGTCGAGACGGTCCGGCCGTGCATCAGTCAAAGCGTAGCTATGTAGGCTTATGGACGTTGGTTGGCCGCCGGCCACTGGGCTGACGGCAGGTTTGTTGTCGACAATGCGACGGAGCGAATTCGACTTGTAGAGGAAAAGATGATTTGTGAGACGACGGGGGGGAAATACCAAGCGCCGTTGGTACATGCTTTGAGCTGAAAGCAGGTTAAACCACCCTCAGCCCTGCAACGGCAAAACGCTGCCTGCCAACAGGTTGCCACATCCGGCAGCCGGACAAACAGGAGGATGAGAGGCAGCAGACGAGCCAAACCCAGAGGTTCTTGGTGCGCTCACCTGCTTATTCTCACTGCATATTATCTGGTCAGAAGATCGAGATGCAGCGCCCCAGAAACGCGGTTAGGGCGCCAGGATCGTGATGGTCGCGGCCGTGGTGCTGCTGCTAAGCAATGGCGCGCACTCCTGAGCTTCCCAGTTGCTGGTAGAAGCAAAAAATGGAGCCAAAATAGCATCGTCACATTCATCCCCTCGGCCTGCCCAAAGGGAAAAAATAGCTCAGTGCGCAAGGCCTTACGCATCTGGTCATACACATGCCTCATGCCCATCGCCCATGTCATGCCAGGCCATGCCAGGCCATGCCCTACCGGAGAACGAGGATCCTCTTTGCCAGGCACCCAAGACCACATGGGGACGGGTAGCGCATCCTCCAAACCGTTCCTCTCTAGTGCTTGGCTGCGTGCAGCATAATAGCAGTAGATGGAAATGGAGATGTTATGGCGACTGATGGGAAGAGGCAAGGCATTAGCCAAGGCGCAACTCGGGTAGCCCACCCACCCCAGCTGCCAATTGCGAAAGAGAAAAATTCTAGAAACCAGTCTCCAGCTGGCCGGGATACCCTCCATCAGCCACCTTCTTGCCGCTGTCCCCCTTCTTCCCCGCGGCCTTGCTTTGATCGCCAGTAGAGCCCGGAGAGGAGAAGGGAAGAGGCAATCCGTGGTCTCCCCCCTCCCACTCCAGGGCTCTCGCCGAGCGGAGTGGATGGCCGTGACTGGCTGCAATGGTGACACGAAGCGGCAGTGGCGTGCGGAGATTGTGTGGTGTGCGTGCGAGCCCATGCATGGCTGGGCTGCATGATGCCCGTCCTAATGCTGGCCGTGTGTGGAGAAGACCAACAAGACAAAAATGTCCTGCCAACCAGACGGCGGACCAGACTCGGCCTCCAAATGCAAGCAGTAGGATTCAGAGGGGTTCACCTTCATCAACTGACTTTGACCTGGCAGAAGTGCGTGTCCCCCACAGTACATTCATGAACACCCCGTACCAAGATTTGATTCCTCGGGTGCTGTCGTGGCAGCCGTTCGTGCGTCCTTAGCACAGCGAATTCGTCATTCAGCAGCATATTCCCTGCATATCAGCCAAGCTGGTCAATAAATTCATATGTTGCCCGACATCAGAGGCGTCACTATGCTCTCATTATGGCTCGCACCATCATAATTCACACACCACACACCCCTTGGCAAATCGACCCAGCTATGCCTTCTCTATTTTGCATCCGCGTTGGTATGTACAAAGGCGCAAGTATATGCGCAAGGTAGGTACTTGACGATTGCTAGAGCTGGTAGAATAGGTAGACTGCTGCATCCCACCCTCTGCCGGCTGTACTCGGCATGACTCGTCCCGTGTATTCGTCGGGAAAATGGGAGTTTGGTTGGCAGATTGTAAGTTTGCTGTACCAACTACCTGGGAACCGACCAGACGGAACTTCTGTTACTGGCGATGCAACTGGAAACAAGACGGCCTTTCCATGAGCCCCGGATCCCCTGTCCGTAGCGCGCGCTCCCCCCAAGACAGAGCAAACTCGTGCCCAGCTGTTGTATCACCTTGCTCTGCTCCAACCCCGAGGTGGTTGTGCTCGTGGTCGCCTTATCTTTCTGAGTTTGCACCCAATAGTCGCCATTTCTGCGGCATGCCTGCGCAAAGAGAGCCCATAAAGGTACAGGTAGCGGAAAACCCATGGGACACCCCTTGCCAAAACGATAGTCGGCCTGCAATGATGGGGCGGAGGATGGGGTACGAAACGCCAACGGATAAGAGCCCGAGAGCCTATACATACGTCCTTTCAGATCTGCATAAGCAATAATAGGGGCCGATTGACATGTCCCTTCCAGTTGCTTTGAGTGTGACTGGCGTTCTTTTCTTCTTTTCATTTTTCTTTTCGTTTTTCTTTTCGTTTTTCTCTTCTTTTGATTGATTTGCAGAATTGTAGATATTAGTTGCTGCGAGAAGTAGATTTCCTCTAGGGCAGCCTTATACGGATTGACATAACTGTGGCCGGGTCACCAGAATACAATCGTGAGAAGAGCAACCGGGGAGACCTCCCATTTCCCCTTTTTGACGGCTTTTGCAGCTCTTCTGCAAGAGTTGGTCGATGAGTGCATGATGCTGCAAGGGAAGCACAACTAGTCTTGAGCCTAATGCATTATTTTCATCTGCAAGACGAGACTCGTGACCGGCTTTCTGCTAGGCCGGCGCAGGCAACATCGCGCCAAAACTTGACAATATATTACTTGGTGTAACAAGTACTACTCAAATAAACAGAAAGCACACCTGCGTAAATGCAAGTTGCCTTCCAACACGCATTGTGACAGATGGTCATCGGTGGTGGTCGCAAGACCCTGGTCGTTGAACAAATATACGAATGTTCACGCACTGGTACACGCACTACAACACACCCTTGGGCCAAGTGGCCCATAGCGAGTGGTGGTGCTTTGAGTCCGTTGATCAAGCTGAACTCCCAGACCGGACGAACAGGCGCCTGCAGTAACATCGCGGATCATACTCTCTGCTGGGCACCTGTACCGATGGGTGCAATTGAGGCCGAGTCGGTTCCCGAAAACCCCCGTAGCAACGACAATCGGTAGAGCAACGACAATCGGTAGAGCAAGGCCACCGAGAGTGAGCCACGACAGCAGTCTCCTGAGGACATGAGACCTACATGAACCCACACCACTTCGTTCCCGCGAGTGCCGCCAGCGACGGCAACTCCACGCTCTCGAATCGCGTAATGATCCTTGCAAGCAGGCCAGGGTTGTAGCAACACAAACACCAGCTCTTATCGGCAGATAAGGTATGATTGAAGACGATCCGACGCGGGTGATTGTCCTCGGCAAGGACAAGACTCAAGCCTCCCCCGCATCAATCCCGCCCAAATGGATGAGGCTTCTTTGTTGAGGACTAAGCGACCCAACCGCATCGCTGCACCAGCTCACGCAGCATCCATCCCGTCACGTCAGGGACCGCAAGCCGACCCGTTACCATTACTCAGCATATATTGATCGCGACTGGTAAACGCCATTGCTTGAGCGGACATGCAATCCTGCAGCCCCGTGTATGCTAGCTCGATGACGTCCAAGGTGACTGCTTGGCCATCAGAAACATTCTTATAGACCACGTACAGGTGATGTGTGGTGGGCAAGGGGAAGTGGCCCGAGTTGCAGCTCAATCAATTCTCTCTCAGAGGCAATGATGGTATTGGTAACAATGCGTAGTTACTCCCTACTCCCGCCCAGATGGCCCCTTTGCGCAAACAACAGCTCGACTGGTCATCGTCCCGTATATGCACAGAGCTTGAAATGCATGGGAAATGACAGGCCTTCAGGCGGAGCTTCGGTCTTCGCTCATTGCACCGTATGTCGCCGGGGATGGAGATGCATGATTTAGCATTTAATTGAAGCCCAGGTCTGGTGGCATGCAGGCTTGTGCATTTTGAAGGCGGGGAGGATTCAGTGTATAATGCAGGAGGTGTGTTGCAACGGTGAGGATGCTCTGCATCAGACGTGGCAGGGGATGGGATTATGCCGCTAGGCAGTTTGATGTTGCTAACGTGAGGCTGAATCCATGGATCTTTTGCCTCAGCTATCGACAACCCAACTGTGTTGGAAACCGAGAGGTTCGTGGAAGGAGTTCGCGTTTCTTGATGGAGCGGCTGATGGCACCAGAAGCATTACTTGTGCGATTTATCCACGCTGACTAGGGTGGTCTTATGGATGTCACACCCTTATGGCATGACTCCATTGGTATCCTCGGAAAAGTGTCCTTCACTTGGTGCCGTTTTGTATGCTTTCTTCTCCCTTGTCTCTCATGTATATATGTTTGTGTGCGTGCGTGTGCGTGTTTTTGCAGCTTGAGTTGAGGGTGGAAAGACCACTTCTGCCTGCATAATACCAGCTGAGTCTTTCAACCCTGTCATGGAATAGGGAATGTGTTGAGTAAAATCTTCGTCCTGAGAACCACGAGACGTTGAGATCATTCCAGCAGTCTCAAGAATTGATTGCTTGTGTACTCGTATGTAGCCAACAAGAGCGACCAGTTTGTGCAAGTCAAGACTGAGAGGAGCTCACTCCCTTGCTTCTCTGGCTCCCTGGCCCTGCTGATCTAGACTCAATTGAGATATATCCGATGCAGCCGAGCCAAGTCAAAGCTGAGAGTACATGTTGATTTGCTGTCGTTCTCGTTGCAACCTCTTGGCGGCTGCTTTTTGAACTTAAACCGCTAGGCACTTCGTGCCAATACGATCAGCTCGAGGGCCAAGACGGCAACAGGAGGGCGGCAGGAAGGGAATAAGAGGGGGCCAGTAGAGGAACTCCGGAAATGTCGGCCGTGCGCACGAGGGGGGAAACAAAAGAGTAACAGGAGACAGTGAACATGAATGTGGTGATGAAATTGTTTTGGCATTAACATGCGAAGCGTGCCTTTCTGCCTTGTTTGGCTGCATGCATGGCATCCCTTGATCAAAAGTTGGAGATGCGAGTAGTTAGCCCCCTTGAACTCTAGCCTTTTTCGTTGGATTGCCCACCTCGTCCACCTCTACCGAGCGGAAGGGCTTCTTCCCTCTCTTTCACTTTGCGTTTGAAAATATTGGCTTTTGGTAGTTGTGATTAACAATATCGAAGACCAGGGGGGTTTGGATTTCTCCAAATGGTTGTTTATATGGCCGCCAAGGTCTGACGGGCTCATATGCACTAAGGATCACACGGCAAACTAGGTTCCGGGAACAAGAGGAACTTTAACCAGAAATTTCCATTGGAGCCCGACAAGAGAAAACTTGGAGAGAGGATGCCAGAAAAGTATTGCTAGCGGCGGGTAAGATTGAACGTTTGCCATGCCGCAGAGCATTCTCTCCAGCGCAAATTGTACCAATACGATACAAGTATGTGCTGGGTGACTCGTGGCTTCCGGACCCGAAGACGGTGGTGCCAGTCACTTTACGTCACAGTTCATGCCCAAGCACCAATAGCATTGCCAGCGAGGCCAACTTGGTGATCCCGGAATACTTCCCCTGGGCCGTTGTCGAGGGCATCGGTACCCGATGAGCTGCTTCAAGTGATGGCATGTAGCAGCAATAACGGCTCGGCAGTCCAGGGGCAGGAGAAAACATTCCCTTACAGCGCCCGAGGCGAAGAATGATTCGAGAACAGGCCCTGGAGCACTGCTCCATCTGTTTCGGCGTGACAGTCGACTCCAACTCAAGCAGATCCCCAGTTGGGCTAGTAAAGGCTGCGCATTAGCAGCCGATTGGGCAGATTCAGGGTAGAGACGTCATGCTGCCTCCGGATTGCAGCATGAAACAGAACCCTAGAAGGCGGCAGCCCATGGCCCAGCTAGTCGGGTTGTGCCTTTTGTGTCCTGTGCCCTTTAGACGCCTTGTCTCTGGGGCTGGCGATATCACTGATTGGCTATTCCGCTGCGCAGCCCAGACCTGGCAACCTGGGCATCTCAGAGGGAAAACGTGGGCTCGCCGTTCACCGCATCTGATAGGCGCTGTCTGGATGGCGAATTACGTGACTTTCGGAGGTTTGTGTCTCGTCCGACCGGGCACTCTGTCCTGTCGCGCCGCCAAGCTGGTGAACCCAGAACCCAGACCCCGATCATCATGGCCTCATGACGCGATGTGCCGGTGTTTAAAAGTCGGTGAAATTAAAGGCGATTGTCTTGCCTCGATGACTCTTATGAGGATAGACGCCAGACCCCGCAGTTGGGCGTGCATGGGTGTCTGAGGCCTCGTCCGCCCGAAGCGCTGCGACAAATCCCACGATGCTTGCCTGTTGTAGGAGAGAAAAGGCAGGTCATGGTCTAAGCGGCTGTTTGGCAAGAAGGGCAGGGCAAGTGAGCCCCCCGGTTGGCCGGTACTTTGCCTGTATCTGATCTGTCGTGCAGAGCAGTGGTACCTTCTGGATACTTGGTCGTTGTTTGAATTAGTCGCTGCAAGCTTGCAGGGGAAAGCCATCCAATGGGGAAAAGAAGTTTTTTTTTTCTTCCATGTTCCCTTTCAACAAGAACCAATGCCAACGTAATGAATGGCCTAGTAGCAGCACTACTGTACCTAGGCATGGCTTCCGCAAATAGAACCGTATTCCGTTCCCCGTTGATTTTTTTCGGTGACTCAGTGAGCGAGCCGGCCGTTGCTGATTGCGGCTGGCATGGTCAACCACAAGCCTATCTGGACGGCTCAGGTGACGCTCTTGACCGCTCAGCAGCATGGATGCGATTCGCCAACGTCTCTGCAGGATTGCTACGTCTGGGCAATGAATGAGCAGCATGGCCTTTCACAAGGCTGCAGAGACAGGCCATGGGTGCAAAGAGGTGAGCTTGGGTACGGCTGCTTCTCGTCTGGTCCGTTTGGAGTCGTGCGGCCAGGCAGTGCAGCGCTTCGTTTGTACCGGCCACGTACCTGGCACCTGCCAATGCAGCGCCTACGGACGTGTACATGTACCGGCGGGGAAGAGGAAAGAGCATTTGATGGAGAGAGTGACGCCATTTTGTTTTTGGTTTCTGTTCAAATGTTACGGAATAAGGCATGCGATACGAGTGTACAGCACAGTACGTACTTCACTTGCACCGCATGCGTCAAACGATATGGGTGTGGTTGTACAGGTACCCGACCGAGGGGATAAGAGAGAGCTCTTGACGGGAGCTCTCAGAAGGTAGCACCCGCCTATCCTACCTTAAATCTTGCCATGCGGGACCATTTAACGACACCCCCAACCAGACCGCCGGAGACTGAGCGAGGGTTGGACTCCTCTTTGCAATTTTTTTTCTTCCTTGCCCTGTGGGTTTAAATTGAAAAGATAAAAATGTGAAAGAAAAGAAAAAAATAAGCAAACGATGATCTCATCGTCTCCCATAAGTTGACGCCTTACCTCCCGTGCGAGAAGGCGGACAGTAAGACACTTTGAAACCACCTCCGGGACCGGCACCGCACAGCTCATCGTGTAACCAAGGCTGCGCTCATGATCCAATGTCAGTCACCGAAGCATGCGTGTGTCGAAGAATTAAAGCACAGCTTCCTATTTGGCATCCGATGCCTGTGCAATTACCCTTACACTAGCACCAAATGCCAATGCAGGTCGTACGTATGCATACTCGTACTTGCGCCTCATGCCGTCCCTTAGTCGATATGCCAACATGGGAAGTATCTTGCCTCCTACACTTGTACCAATACGATGATGCTACTTGGGTGCGCCCGATTCACATCTCAGCTGCATGCGTTCCCGGAAGAGGTGCCTGTGGCCACTGATCCATGCCTCCAAGCCTCGTCCTTCTGCAGGCAGGTGAGGGATACAGCTCAGCTGGCGCTATTTCATGTATCATGTACTGCATCATGTATCATGTATCGTACAAGACGGCGAGGAGGAGGCCGCGTATTCGTGGGATTCTCTCTCAATGCCAATGCCAATTTACCCGTCAAGCCGCTGCCGGCCACAGTCAGCGGCTGAGCTGCCCCGTCAGAAAGGCGTGCCGCTTGTTGCTCCGTAGATGCTCAAATACGAAGCCTTGCTTGGGCGTCTGCTACTGGACGCATACATACAAGTCCCTTACCTGCTAGCGTAGACGGGACGTGCGGGCGAATCTCATCTGCAGCGTGGCTTTGTGTAACGGCATATCGATGTCAGTGTCAGTGTCAGTGTCAGTGTCAGAGGCAGACACCGGAGTCGTGGAAGGGTAAGGTAAGGTAAAGTAAAGGTAGGTGGTATTGGGTAGCCAACAAGGTGAGACAGAGGCTATCGAGCACCGTAGCCCAAAGATAATCATCATCCACTTGTTGAGCGACGGGGTTCGCTACACGGCTCGCACTAGACACGCAGCTAGCCCAACGACTCCAGTACGACGTCGAGGCAAATGCATCACGCACATAATATTCGACCGTACTTGCGGAGGCCCATCTGCCAGCATGGCATCTCCGACTGGCCGAGATGCTGATGAAAGCGTTCCGTTCGGGGCTAGGGCTTGGATGGCGGGGAAGCCCAGGCGGCCTTTCGGCTCATAGAACGGTCTTGGCAGTTGAAGCCTGCCCAGTATCACTTGATCAAGCAGAATGGAGTCGTCCGGCCCTGTCCTGTTGGCCTCTGCCATTTGCCCAAAGCAGCAGAGGACTTGCCGCGTCGTGGTGTTTGGATTACGGTGCCTAGCCCAGCTGCTTCGTATCCGCAGCCTCAAACTGGCACTACTCGTTGCACCAAGGCCATAACGGTCGTAGCTGCAACATCAGAACGAACTCATGCCCCTCCTTCTGCCGCTCTAATTTTCTCTTCCTTTTCTCACATTTTCCCCGAAACGGTCCTCGTGGGCTTCGTGCAGAAGGGTTCCCGCAGGCCAACAGCAAAGCCCCAAGGGCTAAGCTGCTCATCTTGCCGATCTCTGCTGTCTCGTTGGCCGACTGTGTCGTTTCATCTTCACGGGGGGTAAGGAACACAATGGCGCTTACGGAGAGACAGAGTGGAAGGGGGAAGAGACTGTTGCGCCGTTATCATTCGCCCTAACATGCGCAACGTGATCACTACGCAATGAGAGGGATCAGCACCTTAAAATCACAGCCGTTTGTTTGGTTTGTCTCTCCACGTAGCACAAGCCCAAGCCCAAGCTTCGCGAAGCCGATAGAGCAAGGCCCCCCGGAAATGCCCGACATCGCAGCCGTCCTGGAGCCTAAGCTTGACTTTTTTTTTTGTGTCTCGAGCAACGGATACAGGACCATGGATGGTGAAAGAATGAGCGTCCGTGGTCTCAGTTCGTGATCCGGTGTGCAGCGCAGCTTGACCGGCTCGGGGGCGTCTTAAACCCAACACCTCCGTCTTCCGGCCATTGCTGGTTGTCCTGACGTGGCAGCACGAAACAGTGATCAGCTGCGCCGGCAAAAGAGCAGCATTGAGCCAATGAAGCATCACGGCGATGAAGTTTTGCTGAAGCACAGCCGAGGATCACCATCATGAGGAACAAATTTGGGGTCCGAGTCTAAGTGGGATGTGACGAGTTAGAGGCTCAAGAGTTGACATGTTGCACGGACGCCGTCTAATAGGGTTGAACAAGCCTAAGCTAGGTAGGTACATTCGTAGTTGAGAGACTAGACCTAGCACATTTGGCTGACATGCCTCACCTGCGAGCACACTGCTGTCGAGGTGAAACTAGGATAGACAGACGAAAATGTCGATGCATTCTCTCACTTGATAGACATGGACTAGATAGCGCACGCAATGATACGTGTAACAGCACACTAGCAGGCTACATGAGTCGCCTGGCCGCTGTGCATCTGACGTCTTCATGTACTCACTCCAGAATTGCTGGAACAAGTGCACTATGTGATTCGTTCACCCAAGCCCATCCATTATTAGGGATCCGACTAACAGCCGGCGATCGTCATCGAGACTGGATGCCACCGACAAAGTACGGTACTTTTTGGCAACGGCATGATGATCAGGAGAGATGCGGATTTCTCCAATTCCCATGGATGCTGTATGCCTGAGTGCCCAACTCTGAGTCCGGGCTTATTCCAGATGGTTTCTTATTACAACACATTGGCCGCCTATCGCCACCGGCATCCCGGCAGGTTCTGCCACAACGAGCAGCTGCGTTTTGATTTGATAATGCGCTGCCCTGTTTTTCTTTTTTATCCCCCTTTGCCATGTACGGAAAATTCCAGCAGGGCTCAAACATGATTAGTAACGGCGGGAATAGAGCAGCACTTGAAAGCTGCGAGCCTACGGAGTTACCAATGTCTCTAGAGGGATGTGATGCTGCTCGAGGTGCTTCTGCTAAGCTTAGTGCATAAACCCCCATGCCAAAGCGCGGGGTGGGTAAGAAAAAAAAGTCGACCACAATTCCGCAATTGAGAAATTGACGGCCAGAAGGGCTGGACACATGGCGAGGTACCCAGAGACGGCTGGTACTTGAGGTACTTGTGCTGGAGGAGGTACCTCTGGGCTCGTATGGCGGGCCTCGCCTCTACAGGCACGCCCTCCCCCGACACATCCGCGTCATAACTGGCTGGCCCTGGACTTGCTCATGCCTAGGACGCAGGCCTAATCTCTTGGCAGAAACAGAGCAGAAGTTGTATCTTTTCGCCTCCCCCTTGCTTGCCGGACAGTTAGTAGTGTTAAAGCGACGCCCCTCGAGGAGCTAGATACAAGAAGGGCATAACAGATGGATGGCTGTTTTATTATTATTATTTTTTATTTTTTAAATTCTCTTTAATTATGTTTTTCCTTCTGTTCTCATGTTCGGAGTATTCTGGTTTGTCTCTTCCCGTCTTCCCCATCTTTCCCTCTGGCCATTCGATTCGTGATACTACCTCAAGCACGTCGCTTCAACAAACTCTTGGCCCTCCCTGTGCAAACTTTCATATTTTCTCGTAGATCCATTGGTCTGTGGCATACTAAGACTTTGCATCCCGTCGGTTTTTAGTAGACTACTAGGTAGTATACATATTTGGGCCCCTTGGGATCTTTGGCTCATGTACCCGTAGCTCTCCAGCATCCCGTAGCAGAGTACAACTCGCATGTACAAGTGAGATGGTCACATCAAATGGTCAAAGGGCGAGCTCCCACTGGCTTCAGCACTGGAAATTGCATTGCAAGGGTCATTGCCGCCTCACTTTGACCCTCTGACGTCTTTACTTGACGTGATAGACGGACTCTGGCATCGGATTGACTGCGCCGTCACTCCCATCCTTGTCTCTCCTGTCTCAAGCACTGATGCTTGGTTGGCACAAGCAGTCAAGGGCCATGCCGCCGCGGCTTCGAAAATTAGAGCTTGTACTGCTGCAAATTTCCCGACCTAAGGTACTGATGGGATGTTAGCAGAGGTACCCAAAGGGGGGAGGGGGTAAGGAAAGAAAGTCAAAGAAAAAAAAGAGAGACTAGAAAAAAAACCGTGCTAGCTACCTAGCTTCCAGCAGCACCTCAGTAATGCGCACTCCCCCCAGCCCGGCCACGCCCTCACAGGCTTCTATACTAAGGTACTGCCAAAGCTACTCGTACACCCCCACCAAGAGTCACAGTCCAGCAGCATTTTTACTCAAGCCGCTTCCACTTCCTGTCCAACCTCCATACTCGACACTTCCTCATCTTGCGACCAGATATTACAAGCATTCTACTTGAACTCTCCTCCTCAGGCCATTGTGTACAGACAAACCCATCGTTACGTCTCTCGATTGGGTCATCATTCACCCGGACATCGCACGAAACCCCAAGACGCCTTTGCCACCGAGTGTTACATCCGGTCCTCGATCTGCCTCTTTGCGGCTCTGTTACAAACAGGCCTTTTTTCTTCGCAGCTTGTCACTCTAGAGCTCGCTTCCTATTTAACACCTCCTCGTTCTCGTCCTCATCCTCGCTACCTGTCGGCGGCTCTGCTCTGCGTTACTCCAACGACCTCCTCACCAATACTCAAGCAACAATCGTCATCGAGCGTCGCCCACTTTTCGGCCTACATCCAGCAAGAATAGCCGACTTGACCCCCCAAAAGAATCCGGCAGGCTGTGTCGCATCATACAGTTGCCTCGCAGCTTCGCGCGCTGAACCCGTCCTTCGTGCAGCGTCTCCAAGACATTTGGTTTGGGGCCATATACCCTAAAGGAGCCACCTGCATACGGCTACGCTTCTGCCACCTCACCACCTGTCGCGGCCTGGCATTTCTCGACCGGGTCTCTGATCATCATTCCCTAGCAGCGATTTTGAGCGATCAAGCCACCCTTGACGGCCCACCGAACGAGCGTCTGCAGCAACTCCAAACGCGGGACCTGTGCGTGTAGGACGCCAATTCGCCTACACCGTTGCCCTCGAGCTACAACTTCACTTGTACATTTCCCATACTCCCTCCTTGAACCCCTGGCAAGCCTGCCTGGGGACCAGCTCCACGGCCATCCGCAGCCCCTGCGGATCGACTATTAGTAGTTCGACCACTCGCGCCCCCCGCATCCCGTTCACCCCAGATTTGATACTACAATATGCATACAGCTCGAGACTTATAAGGGTCAATCCGCCTACTGATACCTCGAGGCTTGCCTCTGCAATGAGCCTGCTCTTCACTTACATACAACTTGAATATGACTAGCAGCAACACAGACTCAATTCACTCTTCTACGCCTCTAGCATTGGGCCCCAGCAACACCATGCCCTCACAATCCAACAATCCCCAGCGTCCAAGCCCTGGTCACGTTCAGACAAACTTCAACGCGCAACGTCACGCCATGGCTCCCCAGTCCGCAGTCAGCGCGTCTTCCAGAGCCTCCAATTCCCAGCATGGCTCACCAATCATGTCTCCAGAACCTACCATTCTCACCTCCAATTCCTCCATCCAGGCCTCGCCGGAGTCTATGCGACCTCAGTATGAGGACTCAGTCCCCTCAGGGTTTCAGCTCCCCGAATCCATCCTTAACGAACCCATCTCCCGAAAAACCAGCCTCAATTCACTCGGGCAGAGCTGGACCGGAAGTCCAAGCACTACCTCCGAGGCTACCTTCAGCAGCAACAACACCACCTTGGTAAATCCTGTTTCCACTACCACGTCAGCCACGACTGTATACAACACAGCCAACGCCGTCCCCGCTGCTTCTACTAGGGGTATCATACGACGCCTATCCAGCCGAGCATCGAGACTCTCCAACAGAAGGCGCCAATCCTCAGCCGCTCCCTCGAGCCGCGAAACCAGCGTCGGTCCCTGCTTTCTGCGAATGCGTAGTGATAGCAATGCGACAGCTCCCGAGCATGGCATCATCAACACCGATTCCGAGTCTGATATGGACGATGATCGAGGCTCCTACATCTCGTTGCCCTACCTTGGTGGCACCCGGGGGTCAGCGACTAACAGCACGACTTGCTCCATCAACAGCGGCTCAAACACAATGGTTGGCCCTGTAATTCCATTGCAGCTACAACAGGGAACTTTGCTCAAAAAGATCTCCAAGAAGAACCGCTCCAAAGTCGTGCTACTTAGCTATGATCAAGACACAAATAAGCTTCTGTGGGATCGCGCTCGCCCCCATAAGTTTCTCCATGTCGATGAGATCAAGGAGATCCGGACCGAATCAGATATTCAGCAGTACGCTCGTGACCTTGGCATTACCGATGTTGACGAACGCCAGAAGCTATTCTCTATTTCATATGTCGTTCCGGACAAGTCCAAGAAAAAGTTCCTTCACCTCATTGCAGACAATGTCGAAATTTACAAGATTTGGACCACATTCTTATTTGACATGCTGAAGCACCGCCAGGAGGTCATGACTTCCTTGATGACTTTCAACGAGAGGGCAATTGCCCAGTACTGGCAATCGGAGATGCAAAAGCACAACTCAGAAGACCAGGAAGAGCTTGATATCAATGGCGTTAAGCGAGTGTGCCAGAACTTACACATCTACAGCTCTCAGGCGACCGTCCAATCCAATTTCCGGCTCGCTGATGCTCGGCGGATTGAGAAGCTCAACTTCTCCGAATTCCTCGAATTCGTCCGCCTTATGAGGCAGAGGCAGGATGTTCACCAACTCATGCAAAGGTTAGCAGCAAAGCCTGAAGATGGTCTCACCTTGAACGAATTCCTCGACTTTCTTGAACACGTTCAAAAGGAGGACGTGACAAACCGGGCCGCCTGGGAGAGTATCTTTAGATACTATATCCGCAAGCACAGAAACGACGATGCAGGTACTGAAGTCAAGCCTGAGGAACTCAGCTACATGTCGGAGACCGCATTCATTGGGTTCCTGAGCTCTCGGCAAAATCTCCCAACTATCGATGAACAGCAAGAATTCACACTTGATCGGCCAATGAACGAGTACTTTATCTCCAGCTCACACAACACTTACCTCCTTGGAAGACAAGTCGCGGGCCAATCTAGCATCGAAGGATACATCGCTGCTCTTGTGAGAGGTTGCCGCTGCGTCGAGGTCGACTGCTGGGATGGCGCCGACGGCAACCCCTTGGTGGTCCACGGTCGCACGCTCACTAGCGCCATCAGCTTCGAGGAGGTCATGGTCACCATCAGTAAATATGCCTTTGTCAAGTCCAAGTTTCCACTCTGGATTTCCCTTGAGGTCCACTGCAACCCTGAACAGCAGGCTATTATGGCCAAGATCATCACGGATACGTTTGGCGAGCGACTTGTTACGGAGCCATTAGACCCAGACGCGTCCAAGCTGCCTTCCCCTTCGGAGTTGATGGAGCGCATCCTTATCAAGGTCAAGCAACCGCGGATGGTCAAGGAAGAACCCACGAGCGGCGATATCTTGAGTACCAGGAAACGTGGAAGCAGCCTCAGTGCCGCATTCGGAAGGCCATCCAGCGATGGCAGCAGCATTTCCACGTCTCAGTCGCTTCCTCAAAGCCCTATGCTTATTCCAAGCAACTCTGCTCGCAAGCTTAGCGGCAAAGGCCGGGTGAACACCATCGCCGAAGGCGAGGTGCAAGTGCCTCAGGCAAGCAATAGCGACTCAGACAGCGGAAGCGATCTTGGCTCGTTCAAGGGATCCAACAACATTGTCCCGGTACTGGGCAAGCTGGGAGTGTACTGTGCCGGTCTGAAATTCTCCGGCTTCGATGCCCCGGCGGCTAAGAAGTTCAACCATATCTTCTCCTTTATGGAGACCAGCTTTGCCAAGAATTCTCGGACCAAGGAAGAGAAGATGCAGCTGAACATTCACAACATGCGATATCTTATGCGTGTTTACCCAGACGGCTCACGACTGAACTCTAGCAATTTCGACCCGCTTTCGTACTGGCGCCGCGGTGTTCAGATGGCCGCCTTGAACTGGCAAACGTTTGACATGGGCATGCAAGTTAACCGAGCCATGTTTGAGGGTGGCACAGATTCATCCGGATATGTTCTCAAACCCCAAGAGCTTCGCGACATTCAAGTCCTTCCGTACAACGAAGCCGTCAACGAAGCTCTTGCCCAGGGCAAAAAGGAGCGGTCTGTTGTGTCCTTTAGCATTGACGTTATCTCTGCCCAACAGCTGATGCGGCCTGCCAACCTGGCTGCAAACAAGTCGATGGATTTTTACGTCGACGTCGACGTCTTTCACGCAAATGACAAGCGCAACAAGAAGGACAAGGATTTTGAGCTGAGCCATGAGCCTGACTCGCCTCTGCTACGCCACACGGAAGTAATTCGTGAGAATGGCTTCAACCCCATGTTTAACAACGGCCAATTCCGCTTCAAGGTTACGACCAAACACCCAGAGCTGATCTTTGTTCGTTGGTCCGTCAGGCTAGCTAGTGACGGCGAAAACCACAGCAACAGCGCCAAGGAGAAGCCCGCGATGGCTAGCTACACTGCCAAGCTTACCAATCTCAAGCGCGGATATCGCACACTACCCCTTCTCAACCACGCTGGAGAGCAATACTTATTCTCCCGCCTCTTCTGCAAAATTGAAGTTGACGATATTGAAAAGAAGTTTATCGACGTCCCCCGTGCCGCTCCCGACGGAGGCAGCAAGCTCAATCTCCTGAACAGCGTATTTGGGCGAAACAGCAACTCAAGCCCCCGGAGCACCATAGAGAAAAGCAGTATAGAGAAGCGCAGCTTTGAGAGCAACTGAGTTGCCTCCACCATATTCGCCGACATGATTGATATACGGCACATACGATGGCTTTTGACGACAACAAGCTACTTTTTGACATGCCTTTCAAGGGCCTGTTGAGAAAAACAAACATCTCCGCTTCCATCTGTCCCTTGCACAAAATCAACACTCACCTTTGTGCTGGCGCACTTTGCATGGTGAGATTGCTGGGACACGATTTTCCGCTTCTTCCCATTCCCATCAGACCACGGCTGGCCCTACCTGGCTGATGCTTGTTTTATGAACTTGTTCCTTTAAACAGCGGCATCTTTGAACGACTTACATTTTATGCAAGGCCAGGCGCTTCCTTGTCGTTACTTTTTTATTATCTTTTATTATTTTTGGTTTTCCCTTTCTTCATGTTCAGTATGGCGCACGGAACCAAAAGCGAAACCAAATACCCACCCACTATCGACGTGTGGGCACGAGTACAACCTGTATTTCTCTTTTCGTCCCCTTTTTCTTTTTTCTCTTTTCTTGGTTTTATGATGGGATGCAGGGACTACAGTGTCCAAGGGAATGCATATATCACACCATTATCTGGTATTTAACAAGCAAAGCATTGCATAAGGAAGGACACACATGAAAGGCATAACATAGACGGGATGGGCAAAGGCAAATGACACTGGCTTTTTTTTACAGTTTTTTTTTTCCTTGTCTCTTTTTATTTTATGCGTCTGCGATAAATTGTGTATTGGCACCCTGTACTGGTGGTTTCCCCCCCTTTCTTTCTCTTTCGAGTCTGTGTTTCTTTTTCTTTTCTTTTTCAAGTCTCCATATAAGATGAGAGTCACATTACTAGTCAGGAGAGAAACAATTGGGCTTGTACAAACAAATGATACATGTGGAGAGAAGGTCAGGGATTAGGTGTGAAAATGGATCTGTTCAACGATGATGCATACTGTCTTGTGTTTTGCTTTTTAGCGTCGGCGTTGCGAAATCTGTTGTTTTATTCTTGGCACATCGGGAAGGTCGGTCTGATGATGCATGGGCAAAGGGGTGAGAGTACAAGACGGAACAGGACAGGGGGGGATTGGTTGGACAAGAGAGGATGATTATGAGGGCATTTCATGACTGTTTGCTTGGCGACATGTTTGAGCTAGGTTGTTTATTTTGGGACGGAGCAGCAGCACGTGCGTTGTTGCTGCAATTGCATGAAACGGCGGATCAAGGCGCATTTCAGAGATGAATACGAATAGCATATGATATATAGGGAATTTGTGGACCTGCTTCATATCGCAAACTTGTTGTTGATGCTTGTGCATGTATTGGATAGGTAGTGACACTTTGTTGTTTCTTCTATTTTTATGATGATGACATTATGCGGATACCTTTAATTACATGTTACCTTAGGTCTCTGCCAAAGTACCAGCTAAAGTGGACATTTGTATTCCATGTATTCTATATCATACTCAGCTCAGCGGCTCACGGAGCAATAGATGATCATGCCCACTCTGAACGAGACAGGACAGTAAGGCAATTTTGAGCCCGCGTAATCACAGTAAGACAATGAGCCCAAAGTGAAACGACAGGTTGCCCCCCCCTCAGGATAGTCATACGTGTTGCTCTTTCAGAAGGCGAAATTCTCGTCAATTATGGAGAATATGTTATGATGTGATTAAGGAGCTTGGCGATCGAATGATTTTGACTTCGAGCTTTTGCTTGAGGTGGTGCTGCATATCATTCCCTACCTTAGGGATTCACGTTATTACTGGAAACCGAAAGCCTTAGTACATACGGTGGCTGGCACTTAAATTCAACAACCAGCCTGCTATGCATGTACTACTAATACTAAACGAATTACTCAGACTCAGAGAGACTCGGTGCTAACATTAATAATGCGAAAGAGGAGCCCATAAGGCAAAGGAGGCGCGAGCTGGTGCTGCGAATGGCGTGCAGCTGGTGTCATGACAAGAGGTGGCTTGTGCTTTAGGCTCCCTTGGCCAAAAGGGCTGAAGGGGAAAAGGAGGCTTGGGGGTGGAATTGCGCCATTGCATTTGCAGGATTAATGCGTGAGATGAGAAATAGAGGTTTGTGCGTTTTTTTCTTAATTATTATTATGTTATGTTATTCTCTTCTTTGCTTTTAATTTTTGGTACATGGAGGCTGTGCGTGTTTTGGCATTGTCGTTGTGTATGTACCAGGTACTCCGTAGTTTCTAGAATGTAACAAGGGGGGGGTTCTTTTGCAGTTGGTATTTTTTGGCATAAACATGTTTCGCCTTGTGTGTGTGTGTGTTTATTTTGCCATCGGGATGGAACCATGACGTGTAGCCCAAGTACTGCAATGTCCCTCGTGACGGACAATCTATCTGCAGCAATCCTGCAACTTTTATTTTGCGGATTGATAGGCAAAAAATAGAGGATTGCGATTTGCAATGGGAGGATTAGATTAGCGGGCGGACTTTTGGAATGTGCGATGACTGGATACTTGATGGGCAGACGCACGTTTCATGTGGCAGCCAAAGGCAGCTTAGCTAATCTGAAATCTTGGGATGAACCCGGGGAAGGAAGAAAATGGGAAAAGATCGGCAGTTACTCAACGTGACTTTTGTATGTTTTATTAGTAATTTGAGTGGGATAGAAAAGGGCTAGGCAGAGAGAAGGAGAGAGAGAATAAAGGAGAATGGAGAAGGGGGGTGTGTGTTGAGAGAGAAAAGAATACATGGATACATCATCACTACATAATCGTTGCAAGGGAGAGAGAGGGAAAAGGGAAAAGGGAAAAGGTACCTCGAGGAATGGCTAACAGCTACTCGTACAGCTCCAGTTGCTAGCACTGCTACTACTTTGAGACGGTTCATTCGGTTATTGCCTCGTTGGGCTAAGGGGAGCTGTTCCGAAACAGAGCTGTGCGGCTCTAGCGGAGAGTTTGAATATAAGTGAGTTTTGCAAGAGGTGGGGAATGAAGTGTACATTCTGAAGACTTAACGAAGAGGGTGAATTAGCAGCCGTTACGTGACGTTGCCTCGGGCTCTTCCATCAAGGTATTAATCCTTTACTGACTAATGTTTGTTTGTATCTCTGCATTTTGTGTTTTGGTTTTTTGGAGATTAAGATTTTCGTTGACATCTCGGGCCTTGTTTCAGACACTGCAGCTGAAGATTGACGGTGGAAAGTAACCTTTCTGACCGACGTCAAATGTAACAGAAAACAAAACAAAACAAAAAAAGATCCGAGGCGAGATTTCCGGGCAAGGGGGGGTTTGAGAACGAGATGTTTACGCTGCCTGGACGGGACGTGACATGTAAGCACTTAGTATGTATTCGTACTGCCTTTTTGCATGAAAGCAACCAAAGCAAGACTGCATGAATAAGTGATGTCAAGTCCTCGCAATCGAAAACCAAAAGGATTTCTGGACTAAAGCTTCCGGAGTAGCCTCCGTCGCACATCTGTAATACGCCGAGGGAGGGGGGAAAAGGGCGTTCGCGGGAAAGGGAAGCAGCAAAAAAGCCAATTTGTTTAGCCCGGACCGTTTTCCCTCCCTCTCTCTCTGTTGTGTCCTGCATTAAACAAGTTGTCGCGGACCGCCTTGTCGTGGCATTTTCTCCAATTCCTTGGCTGGCCCCGTGGCTGGCTGTTTAGTTTTCACTGGCGCCGGCCGAGACGTTTTGTGTAGGTACTCGTAGTGCCGGGGAAGAAAGAGATAGCTAGCCGTTATTACTTAGGTGTTTTTCTCTACTCTACTCATACTACTGTATGTACTACTATAAGGATGAGCTGGAGAGGGTAAAGTAAAAAAGGATGACGGGGAAAATGAAGAGAGAGAGAGAGATAAAGAACCGCCAAGTTTAAAAAGTATTACTCGAGGCAGTTTAGATTGTTTGACTAGAACAAGTGCTAAACGGCGCCGGAGTGGGAGCGGGCGAAAGTTTGGCTGTTTCGATTTCTGGATTTTGAGATTTTGATGTGAGGGGGATCTACAGTGCATTGCGTCTGTCCCGAGGAATTACTCGTATGAAGACAGTACAAAGCATGTGAAGACATAAGATGAAATAGAATAAAATAAGAAAAATAATGAGAAGCATTAAAAAAAAAGTGCCTAATAATAATAGAAGATAACGTTTCGGCTTGATCAAAAACTTATGCTGAGTATCCGAAGCATATACACAGTAAGAGACCGAGAGAGAGAGGGTGTGCGTAGAAAAGGAAAGGAGAAAACGGACAAGGTAAATCATAAGGTACAAGCAGCTTCGACACCGGACAAGTACCTTTTGCAGAGCAGTACTTCCAGCTTGTGCCCTTGTTTTAGCCTTTGCCCTTAGGCCAGCTGCCAACTTGTCAAACCAAAACCAGCCATGCCAATCCCGTAAAAAGAAAGAAAAAGGGAATCAATCAATCAAACGTCGTTGTCGCACAGCTGAGAATGTAGCATGAATCTGAACTGCAAATGCGCTGGGCTACAAGGGTTTGCATTTGCCCCGTAGCGGTAAAACACGCCAAGCCCAAAGCCTCACTTTTCTTTTCTCAGCTCAGCTCGTTGCTTAATTAATATCGTATGGAACTTCGTATTAGACGAGAAAAACGAGCAAAAAACGCACTTGCATACGAAGTGTGGCCATCTCGTCTCGTAACTTGTCATGACAATCACACCCTTAGTCGCTATTACTATCACGTAGCAAAAAGCAAAAAAAAATAGGGAAAATAATTTGGGGCCCCTTAAGGCTGAGCCCCGTCGGAAGGAACATGACCTCATTCATATGTACAATTGCCAGATACAGTAAACAATAGGTAATACCTTCAATGAAAAGAACAAAAGCCGTGACAAGGGGGAATAAGAAGAAGAAGAAGCAGGGGGAGGCGTGTGACAAAAACCCCCGAGCGGAAACAACGGGGGAAATCAAGAGAGATTTCCTTCGGGCAAAAGAGATTCGGCCATGATGATGAAACTTCAGGGGGTGTGGGGGAAACGTTCAATTTTCAGCTTTCTTGGCCTTCCATTGCTTTTCTTCGAAAACGCGTGTTTAACGGATACCGGCTTTGCCATGCCTTCTTGGCCCTCGCTCTACCTGGATGGTCCCTGTTGCCAGCCTATCGAACTACCAGTAAATGCTACTACAATGGGCAACGCGTATGTGTATACTCGTATCGTACTATTATACAGTTAGGGGGAACTGAGAACATGGAACACCCATGTAGCAACGGGCTTCTTCGAATCGGCCTTCGAACGAATTGCCTTGAAGGGGAACCAGCACGCACGCCCCCTCTATCTCCCCGCAATGAGCTATATTTTCTCTCTTTGCTGCCTATCTACTATCTGCCTTTCCCATTCTCTGCTGGGCTGCGAATTGCTCTCCCCTTTCAACGTCGGCGTGTCGGAGCCGATATAGTGTCCGCGAGCGCGACGGTGTCAAAAAGGGGGGGCGTGAATCCAAAAAATTAAGAAGGACGTGAACACGAAGTAATACCGGTATACCCGTATAATATGCCAATGACGAAGCATTTCCATCTTTTGCTGTTCCGGATAATCAAGCCGGCCAAGACTTTCTAGTAGGATAACAGACGTCAGCATTCTTTAACTGAAGCAACAGTCGGTGTTCCAATAAAGCACTAAGCACAAATTAAGAGCCACCTTGGAACTAAGAAACCATCCAATGGTAAAAAAAAAAAGACATTAAGGCTCTTTGCTTTCTCCAGAGGCCTCCTCAATCTCCCCCCTCTCGTCTCTAAATAGCAAAGAAAAGCAGCTACACGGTATTAAGCATTGCCGCTCAGTTCATATATATGCGTAAGACACTAAAACCATCCGTTTCTTCTCATCAAAAAGGGGGAGTTCGTCTCAGTGGCGTATAGAGAGAACTTGCCCCCTTTTTTCCCCCTTGGTCATCTCAATCTCAGCCGTGGATGCGTGGTTCACTCTTGTCTAAACAAAATCCCATTCTTTCCAGACGGGAGAAAAACAAAACAAGTAGGATCCTCGCCGTCTTAACCTTCTCCTCCTCCCTTAAACCCCCCCTTTTCATTTACCGATTGTTCCAAATCCGCTGTAGTGTAAAGTGTAATAAGACAGAGTAATATAGAACAAGATTAAAGCTTTCGAATAAATTACTCGCCACATTGGAAGGAAGAAAAAAATGGGCAAACCGCCATGTCGAAAGAAGAAAACGAAAAAACGAATTGAATAAAATTGAATAAAATCGGGGACGGAAAGAGGACGACGACGACGAAATGTATCCGTCATTCAATCAGTCGACGCCATCGTCATTCACCTCGGAGCTCGGGCTCTCCATTCGGCTGCTGTTGTTGCTTTGCTGACTCCCATGGCGCAACATTCCGCTCGCGCCGCCGCGTCCCCAAGAGCGTGTATTGGTCACTACGCTCATGGCGACCCGTTCAGCTTCGAGCCGGCTGGCGGCCGTCTGAGAGCCGTTGCCGGGGCTGAACTTGCCTTGCTCCTCCTCATCCGTCTCCAGCAAATCATCTTCCGGTGGCGCCGCGCGGCCACGCGGGCTTAGCCTTCGCATGGGCACGTCTTGCGAGCTGTCGGCGTACATGTTCGGGTCCCTACCCAGAATGCGATCCGCCTTGCTCGGAGCTCTTCTCGCGCCACCGTTGACGGGGTTCAGAGGTCCGCGGCCGTGGTAGTTACCCGTGACGTCCGCGGTCGCCGACGGAATGTCTCCTCCGTATCCCCAGCCCGCGTTCACCTCTCTCTGGCGCTGCTCCTCTCGTTCACTCCTCAGCCTCTCGCGCTCTGAGACCCATTTCGGGTTGGCCTCCCAGCTCCAGCCGTCTCCAGTCGTGTTGCAGATGGGCAAGAACCACAACCAGGGGCTGGGTCCCAGGAGATGCAGCAGGTTTCGCTTCCAGCCAAGGTCAAAGGCGTTGGGCAGCTTCTCCGAGTCCTGCTCGTCGAGGTACTCCTCATAACGCTTGCGGCTCTGGTGTCGTTCCAATTCCTCATATGACATTTGCACCCGGGGCGTTGGCTCCTGCGTGCGCCGCTCCTCACCCTCCTCCCTAGTGGTGATGCCAGGCAGCGCGCTCGCATGAAAGTCGACAAACTGCCTCGCCTGTGGGAAGCCATTGGCGAGGTTCTGGGCCTGATGCAGCGTCTTCTTGACCGTTGACAGGTATCTCGTCTTCTCAAGACACTCAATCGTTGTCTGGTTCCTACACGCCAACATGATGTGCCACGATGTAAAGGCTCCGACAACAAGCCCAATAATGCCGCTCATGACCGCCAACATGATAAAGTTGATGGGTAGCAGCGTGTCGAGATATTTGGAGTCGTCCATGACTTCCGTCCAGAACCACGTGCCGCTGACGGCAAAGGCGTAAAAGGAAAAGATGGTGGTGTAGACCAGGAACAGGATAAAGGGCTTGTAGTTGCGCAGCCCGAGGCACGACGCTAGCCAAGGGCAGTGGTGATCCATCTTGAGCACGCATCGGCGGCACGTCGAGCAGTGGTGCGTGCGGTCCGGCTTGCGGGCCTGGCATTTCTTGCAGAATCGAACCCCCCCATCGCTCTTGACTGTGAAGGATGTCGCCATGCGACTCTGGCCGCCGCCGCTCGTCGGAAGAAGACCGTAGCCGTCGTCATTCGTCGTCGATCCGGGATCCGTAAAGACGGCCGTCGTGTAGGACCAGTTGAGTAGCAGATAGAGCAGGACGCCGAAGAATGAAGATGTCGAGCCTATATGTTTGCGCGCGCGCCAGACTTTTGTCAGCCAGCCATTCTTGCCAGATACACCGTCGCCATGCCTCTCTCTCTTTCTCTCTTTCTCTCTCTTTCTCTCTTTCTCTCTTCT